>JALPQI010010861.1:0-32909 GCA_025490895.1 Thaumatotibia leucotreta
AGTATCTGACTTGAATATTAAAATCCTATATCATATCTTACATTGCGTCGTCTCATGTGCATATTAATTAAATAATTTGAATGTACAATTTTAAGATGTTTTATAAACTTAATAATAAATCGGTAGGTAATTCAAACGTAGAAATAATCCGTTTTATTTGGTTCTTAAATCGCAGAGGAGCACACACATATCAGAACGGAAAGGGAGTGGCACACACCTATTTATACCCACGTCAGTATAATACACCGATGTTCAGTGGGACTCATACCATAGGAGGCAATGAATTGACCTATTTACTAGTCGCGAGCGCTCGCAGATAGGCGGCCAAGTATGAGCGTGCATTTGTTGGCGGGGATACGTGTCTCTAGGCTCCGAATGCGTGGTAGTATTGTAACTTACTACTAATACGAGTACCTTCTTCATTTGTTTTTATAGCCAACTGCATGAATTCCTGCCAAAATTAAGGCAAAGGAACGTGAAAAAAGTCAGAAGTGTTCCATTTACCTCGCGAATGTAACCTTAGATAGAGGCGTAATTTGGGGGTACTCCTTATTCAGTGCCGAGATGTACTCAATAGCTTTTTGCTGCTTGGAACAGGTGGAACTTTCCAAGTATTGTATTCAGCGGGCAAAAAATATCTGCTCCCCCGCGTATTCTACCTACAGACCGTTTTTAATAAATAATGTATGTAGTATACGGAGGCACAAGGATCGAAATCGCCAACATTAGTTTAAAGCCAACAGTATAATGGGATCCCAAATCCATTATAGTCGCTGCGTTACTAATGTCACTATACTGACTCCAACTCGTATATTTTATCAGTCACCGTAGTCTATTGTTTTTCAACTAAAATGGACTGTGTAATGAATTCCGACCAAAGGGCATTGTCCTGCCGTAGCGCGATATCCCGTCTGACCATACTGACTTTTGATAAGCTGTATCTGCTCCGATTTCTCCTACTTTAGGTAAACTTGATTAATTCAATGGCCTGTCTTATGCCAAAAAACTTACCAAGCCAAAGTACTTAACAATTATGGAGCATTGACGTTAGATTGGTTTGTACTTTGTAGTTTGTAGAGATGAGATTAAGGTATTTAAAAAAGAGCATGAATATCTATTTTTGTTTTATTACGGACTTATCAAACGACATAATTAAATTTCCTTCCACCTTTCCTGCATACATAAATAGTTTAAAAATATGATTTGAATCAACAGGTTTTCAGTAGGTATTTGTCTATGAACGAAACCCGCAGTTTTTGCTAACGCGCGTAGAAAAGAAAACTTGTACCTTAAATATTCTATATAACCAAAATAATGTACCGCAGGCATAAGAACAGTTTCATCTTGAAGGGGCTATTGCATGAATTGAATTGTAAATGTAACAAAAGGACACCTTCATTGAATTGCAGCTTTGTTTGACGCGAGCCAGGTACCTATTGGACACGCCAACTGCCTATCACTCAAATATGCTTATTTTATCCTGGACTGTTTAAATTAAGTTGAAACTGTTGAAAGCCAAGCAGTTTCTTGCCGTTAGTTTCAAATTCAGGGATTTTATTAAAATCTACGAGTAGGCAACTTTCAGGATCAATTAGCTATATTCTATTCCTCACAGTGTCAGAACATTCTGATTTTGTCAATACATTTTAAAAAGTGAACAAAACGCAGCTTAGATTGTTTCTTAACTTGAAATCGTGACTGAATTGGGGAGTGGGGGAGCTGCTTGGAAAAGAAAAACGTATTCTTTCTATCATTTGCCATGATTGTAACTGCTCAAAATAACAACGGTTTATCAAAGCACATTTAAGATAGCCATGGGAATGAAGGTAAATATAGTAGAACATTCAAACTTATTGCATCGATAATCTGATTTGCGCAGCACCAACATGGATGAGCAGTAGAGCGCGCCGAACTTTCGCAACCCGAGATACCAACTAAATCACCGGCTCGGCTACATTGTTTCCACGAGTCACCGCGCCTCGCATCGCGCACTTGGCGATGCCCGATAAATATGTACGGCTAACGTGTACGGGTATGCGCAACCGACACCTCGCATCCACGATACCTGCCCGCTGCGTAACTTAAACGCCCGCTGCGTCGACGGTCCATTTTAAATTCTGCATTAACTAACAGCGCATTTGATTTCTAGTGTTTGCACGATGGACATGTAAATGTCGTCGTAGCACTCGCAATGCAAGCCTTAATCGAACTTACCACAGGACTTGGTTGATTTAAGACTATGCCCAGATATTTATATGTTATTTGTATGTTATAATGTATTTTATTTTTATAATCATCATATAAAATGCCTAACTGATAAAGAAAAATAATTATGTATACTTATTATTATTATATTATTAATTAACTTATGTGCAAGAAATTATACAAGTCCATACAGTCATTATGTGTTTCAGTGTTATCATGTCAAAGTCACTCGGTGACTTTCACTGGCATTTAAAAGCGTCTAAGTTTCGCCATCAAATAGCAATTGTGCAACCGCTGTCACTTTTACATAACGCGATGGGGAACGGCGGCCGCACACTGCTGCCGACGCTCGCACTCCGGCTTGCATACCTGCCTGGTCAGCGTTTGGTTTAGAAATGTTTATGTACCTCGAGATTTCACTTCTGCTAGTATTTATCACCATTAAAAATATGATATTAAGCAATTCTTATGATTTAGCTACGATTAATTTAATATTATATAAAATCGTTCGTCAAATATTGTTTAGTTACCTATCTGACAGTTAGTAGAACGATTCTAACCGTTTTTTTATAATTGCCAGTATTTCCACTGGAAGCCACGCTGCGCAGTCCACAACTCGCACGAAATCACGTAAAAGTGAAAGTATGATGTGATCAACGGCCGCTTGCGAGTTGCAGGCGCGCCTGCTTTGCCGCTACCGGCGGTCCGTCGCAGGGAAACCGACCACCGGCAAGCTGCTTTAACGATTTACGACCTACGAGCGTTAAACAATCCTGTCATGTGCTACGGTATAGACAAAAATATAATATTAGATAGTTTCTCAAAATAATTAGGTACCTATGTTCTGGTTCTAGCACAAAGTGATTTATAGGTACTGATAAATCGTTTTTAGCACACATTTTAAGTATTTTGTCACGTAGTTAATTTTTCTCAATAGGTTAATGATTTGTTTGGAATAGATTGTTAAATACTTCAAACATACTTGTAAATTAAGGGTAAAGAGATAGCTCGTTAGTTTATCAAAAGTGGCCGAATTTGCGTCGCCACGTCCCTAATAGAAAGATGTACTCGTAACAACAAGACTACCCACTACATTACACGTCATAATGACGAACAATGAAACCTGTCCTCGCCGCTCGCGCTCAATTGTATCGTGTCAATCACGCAAGCAGCGCCTAGAAGGAAGCTCGCGACGTAAACGCAACCAATGTCAACACATCGGGTGTCCAAGCGCGCTTGAACGATCGAGTAGGTGACCGCGATTCTTCCTATCATTTACCTACTCGCCCGGCACGACTTTTACAGACACATATGTCGCCCATAGATAGTTACTTCCTATATTGTTGATAGTATGGATACCTACTATAACAGTTTCTTTTATGTCCCTTACATTACTCTATTTAGAAAACCGGTCATTCTAACCTTTACAACGCACATTCATACAATATGCAATTACATAGGCACTAAGACTTACAGGTTTGCGGAAATATACTTATACCAATATGGTTAATTGCGATTATACGTATAAATACAAGTTTGCTAAACCTTCTTTACATAAAAACTTGTTCACCATGACCTGATCCATAGCTCAGTCAGGGTCTCAGGGTAATGTGGCGATACGACACTTGAAGCACAAACTGACGCCTTCCTTCTTCCTATCTGTATACGAATGTCACATAATTATATTGTTAAAATGACTTACCATTTGTATATTTAGGTAGGTACCTATCTGAATACATTTTAGACTTCAGGCATTTTTTTTCAATAGTAATGATACCGACCAACAGTAGGTACAACCCATACCTGGGCTTACTTGTTCTGTAAACTACCAAACTATAACAGTAAAAAAGTAGCAAACTATATTGTACGTATATTTTGTTCGTTAATGGTATCGATACATCTGCTGATTATAGACTACCTACATCAAATACACGTATACAGTGATGGGTCCATTGCCGTTTTCTGACAAGATTATAAGAAATATTCCCTTTTTACGTAGGGGGTTTTTTGAGTGACTTATTTTGAACAATGTGAGGGCATACATCCAGCATAGGTGAGTAGGTGTTGTTGAGATCGTGACCCAGTCGGTCCCGCTCTACTTCTGGCAAGCCCGCTCGTGACGTCACAACCACCCAACAACGGCCGCACGAAGGTCGGCCGTATTGATCTCTCGTCCACACCCACTGTGTTGCAGTATATGCTTCTCATAGTTACTGTCCCGGTTCGGACTAGGGATTTATGTAATTTCAACATACTAAAGAAACGTAGCAATATTTAACGTAATTGTGTGTTTTGTATAGATGCATATAAAAATGTCATATTAAAGCAAATATTTATATAATATTTGTTTGTCAACAGGCACCAATCGAGCTAAAGAAAAGACTTGATGAAATAAGACTGTTAGAGTCCCGCAAATCTGCACGACTCGCCGATGTGGACACAGACTTCGCCAGACTGGCAGACATGGCCAGTGGCGACCGCCGTCGTGCCTCTGCCACCATCGAAGTGCCTGCTCATCACATGCAAGGGTAAGCTCAATCAAACCCCTCGACCAATTAATGGCATTTCAATCCCAAGGTTGTCGATGTAATGAATACCTACTCGTACAGCACGGATATTACTTTCAAACCTTCGGCCCTCAATCCAGGTGGCATAATTAACAAAATAATGCCGGTTCTATTTCACCTTGTACTAGTGGCTTACCTCGCCGCAAGCTGCGAAGAAGGTCGTGGCATTTCTAATGCATTCTACAACATGCAAAACCACGACAAGGCTTTAGTTAGAGGATCATTCCATTTATACAAAACCATGTAAATGCAATAAATAACTACTTAAAATAATTTACTTTGCTTTAAATATTACCAGGTCTAAAAAGCTGACCATACATTGTGTAAAAATGTTTGATCCACTTCTGGTAGTCTGATAAAATTCCTTCTCTTCTAGGTAAAGCAGCTAGCTAGACTTATTTAACGTGCCGTCACGTACCTTTTATGCTGTGTTTACTTGTTGGTAAGTATGGATGGCATACGAATGTGTAGCGGTGAAGTAAGGACAAGCGCGTCAAATGTTGCGAAATCTTCACCAAGCACGTTAGAAACTGGATGGAAGTGTTAGCGCGGAGTACGGGCGTGTCCTTGTCACACTTGCCTACATTCTGCGGCCGACTACCGCCTCCCGCGCCGCGTACTCCCCTGCCTTCGTGCCAGAGAGGGACAGGCAATGCAACATTGTCAATAGCTATTATCAATTGCGTAGGCGACTCGATACCACATAGAGATTTCTCAAATTTCAAAGATCATAACCGAACGTCACCTCAAGGAGAACTGAGCACAAAGAGTCCGTATAGCCTAAAGTTTGCAAAATCTTTTATTATACACTTGCTTACAAGTTATTCTGAAACAAGTCGGTAACAAACCGGAACAAACAACGTCAAATGGTGTTGAAGCCGCTGCGACGTGACAGTCGCTACACCGCAGTTTCACTTTTTATCGTGAGCGCAGTGAGAGGCGAGACCTCCAGCCGCGGTTCAAATTTCGCAACAAGCACCGTAACAACAGGCACGGGTCTAATCTACAGAGATATCGCTCTACTCAGAGTACCCCTCCTTATGTTACCACTGAAACTAAGTACTGCTTCAATCACGCTGTTAAAGGATATCCGACTATCCGTATACGGTTCGTCAGTAGAAAACAAAAGTAGTGTAAACAATAATGGCACACTTTCCATAGCTATTGACGTTTTTGACACATATCGCGAAACACGTTGGCAGATATATGTTTAAGTTAATACTTATAAATATCAATCCCACTATCAATCAACTCAAGCTTTAAGGTTTTAATTTGGTAAAAATCCAGATTGTTTCTAAAAGTTTTTCTAATGACGAACAGTATAGGTGCTAAATAAAAATTAAATATAGAGTGTAGTAACTATTAACTAAAAGGGTTTCTGAATAATAACTTTTTTTGCTTATCTAAAATTGCTACCGATTTAATTTCTTGCTTCCTTAATTGATCATCCAGAACAATTATTATCCTTGTTCATACAAAGATTTCATAAAGAGAGCGTATCTATGATTGTATGACAGTGCAATGTTCTTAAAATAACTCCTTTGCAACATATCATATATTATTATAATACTGAGTTTTATTTCAGAGTAAGTAACAACTTTAAATGTTAAAGAAGGTCAGGTAGGTATAGCACTTCCACTTGATATTACCGTAAAAACCAGTGGTTGATATTTAGTCTGAAGGCAGTGATTACGGAAAAACTTGTTGGTATGACCTCTGGATAAGTTCACTACACAGATTAATTAAAGAACATTGGAAGAAAATATACAGAAGAATATTGTGAGATTCTTAATATCATGAAGCTATAACAGTACATTTAGATGTTCTATTTCGGATACGAACAAATTTGATGTTACCTGAATGGCCAAGTCACCATTATAAAAGTGAAAGTGTTTATACAGTAGTTCCATTGTACTTGGTAGTTATTTCATTCTTTGTACTTACTTACCTGCATACTGGAATGTACCTGATGGCAGTGGTGGAAAGTTAACATTAAGTTAAGTTTAGGAGATAGCTGGAAATTGTAAAGCTGTGACAAAGAAAATAATTTGTTGAATGACACGAATTGATATAAATTAAACTAATTCAAAGATGGCGACGGTTTCGTTTGGCACTTGGCGCGGCCTTCGTGTGACACGGTGACCTAGTTTCGAAATGGAACGGCACACTAGCGCAGCTCGCAGCACCTAACCTACGTTCTACAGCGTTGCCATTCGTCCTCGGCGTAGCCTGCATTTCCTTAGATCTCAAATCTACTTACTAAAATTTGGGTACTTGTAGCATTGTAAAAGCTGTGAGTAACAATTGAATTTCTTTTTAAACACTTCCAGCATGTTTCATCATGGTCAGGACATGTCTCGAATAGCCGTTGCTTTATAGAAGGGATATGTTTCCCGTTACAATTTGAACACAAAATTTTAAAATATTTAACTGTTTAATTTCTTTGCCGATAGCCTATCGTGCAGTACAACTTAAATTGAGACAAAATGCGAACAATGCCGCCTGCATTCAGGTCACACGGAAACTTTTAACACACTTTCAATGACAAAAATGGTCGGTTGGTGTCGACTGTCTATGCTAATGAAGGATTTTGAGTGTCACGGGCAGCAGCGGGCGGGGGGCCGCCGCATTCCGCATGGTTTTGCGCAACAAGCAAAGAGAAGGCGCTTGCGACCGGAGGTGGGGCGCACTTTCTCGTTCAGTACACGTTTACTTTCGATGGTGCTACAGAGTCCCGTTAGCTCGTTGGCAGGTGCAGTTAGAGGTAATGTCGTCAGCCATTTCTGCAACGGGAATTAACGACGAATCACGTATAATGTATCAATACATGTATAGTAAGTAGAAACTGCAAGAAGATATTATACTTCATAGCAACATCCATTACTTTATCGTAGGTCACAACCAGAGCCAACGTCTTTCCATCTAACCCCTAAAAGTCAAACGCGAAGGTGACCCCCGAAATTAATCGCCTACACTTCACGTCTTCAGCCAGTTTGTATAAAAACTAAATAGAAGCCGACAACAAAATCATTCATTTAAAGCGTTGTTCTCATTCGCAAAAACCATTAAATAATGTTTCAGATGCGATATCGGCACCAGTTTTTTATTTTCCTAATTTGATTTTAATTTTATACCCGTATCTGGAGATAATCGACCGTAAATCGAATAAGTTATAATGCGCGCGACTTTAGTTTCAGAAAGCCTAGATCGCCATTATCAAGCACTGACCCGTTTGATCATGGAGACCGAACCCGCGTAGTGACTAAATATTCGAGTTTAATAATATTTTTGCTATAATATTTTTAAAGATATTTTAAATTCAATTATTTACTACACCAAGTTACATCTACAAAAATTATAAACAAGCAAAAATTATCATCTAAGAGTTACCAGTTTTTTTTTTATTTAATAGCTCACAATGACCTAAATAAGACTCGAAGAACGGTGTCACCGCTATGCTTGAATTTATTGTAGTGTAGGTTGTGTAGTATTATATGGCGTCACATTGAATCTGACTTAGACGTGCCCTGGCAATTCGAGCAAATTACAAGCCGACTTTGGCGATGACCTCATCACCGCGAACGCCCGCTCGTTCGCTGCGGACATGACTTTTTGTATCGACAAAAAACGCGCCCCGACCTACATCAACCGCTATGTAAAAAATACCGGACCTGAAGTTTAGTAAACCAATCATTCTACCATCTACCTACGTATTAACTATTGTAGTTTAGTAAAATGGAACGTTAACTACTCACAGATGAATTAGGGAAATACATCGAGGTGAATTGTTACTGTTGGATAAAGAATGAATAATGACGAGTGAAATCGTCGGCGTCCAATGATGTGATACGGGTAGTCGCCGCTGCTCTCACATCTACATATTGCAATAATTTCATAAACAAAATCAAAATGCTTGGCCGCAGTTTCGTTTTCCAAAATATGTTAATACGAAGATTTAATAACGGCAAAACTAGTGGCAAGTTGGCAACCTGCCCTTTAAAAATAGTAATAATTATGTATGAAGTTGCAATTGTTTTATCGCCTAGTAAATATCACAATTTGTTACAAGTCGATTCGAGTAAGAATGTCCCGTGATATAAATGAGAATATCATCGAGGACATATTTTATATAAATTATATAAATAAAAAAAATCTTGAAAACATTATATTAACGACTTTAGAAATAGTTTTGTTTAAAACTGTATTGTCGTGTAAGATGAGTGCGTACAGAGCTCGGCAACAGGCGGCAAGGTCGTCTTCAATGTAGCGTGTGTAATACGCAGCTATAGCGGCGAGTGTGTGCTCAGCCGGCGCCGCCGGTGACCGTGGAGAGTTATCAAAACGATTTCATGTTCAACACGGCCACACACTTGTTCAACCTAACACCCGCGAATGTGGATGAAATCTTGACGTCAATCACGTGCACGCGCAACTTTCTTACGTAGGCGTATGTCTCAATATTTGCTTGGCGATTCATAATACTGATTAATTAAACGCGCAAACTTGGATGCCGGTGTTTGTCATGTGGTGAACGTAAGATGAATTCCGGTAGTACTACCTACGTAAGACGCATCGTGTTTTTTTAGCGTCAGGGTGCTCCCGTGATTGTGAACTGAGACGCGGGATTGGTAGCTTCATCACATCATAAATCACACTAGCCGTCTCAAGATTATTGCGTCATTTAAAAATACGTCACAGCAGAAAGCTATTTTAGCAAGGCTGCATACCTATTAAAACGATATACATAGACAGCAATGTCACCTCCGCGACCGGCGGCGGCGGTCGTCGCCCGCGCCGATAACGACCACGACTCACCTACAGCTGGAGCAATGATGAAAAGAACGCTCGTGTCATTCACCTACCTTGAAAACCCTCAAGTTAATCAACTCTATCTAGTGTAATCAGCCTTCGGGTGTTACATTATAAATTAGAAACGAATAATTTACTGTGGCATTTTAATAGACAGGGTTATAAAAAAAATACAATTTATACAAGCGATTTACGTAGCGAACCTTAGGGGTAGGAAAGGGGTGGCCAATAACGTTCGGGTTGGATGGGATGGGTGTTTCACCTTGTGCGTCGGTGCGTGGAGCCGCGTCACCGACCGACCTACCGAGCGAGTCAATGGCCCTCTAACTTCGACAACCTTATCAACAACAATGTTCGAAACAATGACAAACTGCACGTGACGTAAATGCATTCTTTTCATTGTCATACACGCCTCTTGAATATAGGTAAGTATAGGAGCATATTTATTTTCTCTAATCGATCCGATGACTAATTATCTTTTTGTGTACACAAAAATAAAATGAAGATACTTATGTTGATATTAAAAATCTGGCATAGGTATATATGACAATCCAAATCATTTTATTGATGACATATTTTATATAAATGATGTGATTAATGTCATTTTTGCAATGCATGAATATTTTTTGTTATTATGTATGCAATTACTTCAACGCGATGCCATTTTATTAAACTACGTTTACCGCTACATTTTACGTCACCCACTACTGTGACTCAGATTATACATACATATACGCATACAACATGCACACGTCAATTCACAATGATGATGCTTGCTCACAGACATCTGAATTAATTATTGTATTTATTTTCTTTTGAGTGCTTGCTGCTAAATGCGATATTAGTCGTTTTGATCTTGGGCCTATGCTCAACCGAGTCGTAATCGGTCAACAGAATACCTAGTTAGTGAAAGTTGAATGTTCTATTCTTCGGTAAGTGGTACGGGGTGACCGCCCAGACGCAGACTCCCGTCTGTGTAGCCGACCTCACACAATTCTCCCAAATATCTGGGCATGCGTCCGACGCCCTCCGCCGGTTGCGCAACAGCTCCCGTCGCCGAGGCCCGTGCCCGTGCCCGGCGCTCAGCGCCGCCCGCGTCGACGACCCCCGCCCTCCACCGCGAACCCGACAGATCAACAAACTAGTCTAGACTTTTTACAACTTTACATTCATTCATCACCCACCAATCATTCTCGTACTTTCATTACTGACATTATTCAAAACCCTATCAAAGTTTTTAAACAAATAGCAAGGACAATATTGATTTTTGTACTGGAAATAACTACTGTAATAGATTTGACCTATTTGCAGTAAAGGCGCCATGTAACCAGTGCGACTGGCTGACACTTTGTTAATAATTTAGTAGTCTTCGGCCGACCTACAGCTTTCACTGCATTAATAGGTAGACATAAATGCATCAAAATCAATATTCTGAATGCAACAGTCGTATCTTTATCTTTTCCACACGGTTGTCACATAATTACCTAGTCATTTACTTATGATAATCTTAAATGACTATTTACCTCGTATAGGTCCTTCAACCGCATCACATCGGTAACCAAATACACCTATTATTACCTACCTACACTCTGCATTCTCTGCAACTTGAATAAAAGAGCCCGAATATAAATAATGTATAGTATATCCCTGACGGTAGATTACCTATATCACTTAAAAAATATTAGCATAGCGCGCCTATTAATAAATGCGAGTAATATCTTGTACAGGAATGTAGGCCGTAAATAATAAATAAATATTATCTCTTGATTGACCACAGAATTAATAAAACTTACATATTATATGAAAAAAAAACGAGTGGTCTTTTGACTAAAAATGTATCTTAACTATACGATGCTGACAAAAAAATTTGTTGAAAACAATAAAAAATAACGTAGACACTTTACAAAGCCAGAAACTGATAATATACAGTAGGTATACGTTTGAGGGATTCAGCTTGTCAGATTTCGACAACAATTCTATGGAAATAAGACATGGCGTCGCGATTCTGAATAGCTCCTAAACTGAATCACATTGTTAGATCGTGGACCCCCTGTACTGCGTGCTATTCTGATTCAATCCTTAAGCCATGACCACGTGGAACAAAACCAAATGCAATTGCATGGGTTATTCGACAGTTAGCATACAAGCATACTCAAATATATCCACCATAAAACCAGTAAAGTATTCGAATTATCGGGATGAAGTTTAATTTAAATATGAATATAAATACTCTGTAATAAGTAATAACACGTCTTTGTTTTGCTGCAGTTCTCGCAAACGCCGCCCTAGCAGTTCATGCGACCTGGGCTACGGCGAGCGGGACGACCAGATGAACGAGTGCAACGCTGCGCTTGTACTAATGTCGCTCAGCTGCTCTCCAAATTCTCCGCGCCCGAGTGAGTCCAATTACACTTTTAGTTAATAAGTAGGATTCATAAATACACATTACACATATGTTACCTTTCAGAACGTTAGTCATAGCTTCAGTCTTGGGAAAAGACAGGTTACTTTTGGGAAGTCCGCACCCAACGAGGAGGAAAAGGACCTAAGCCTAATAAACACGGGAATGCCAAGCCTCGGGCACTAGTGGTTTACAAATTACATGGCCCTGGTTTTATTACTACTAAGAGAGACGGAGATAGAGCCTAAAGGACTTTTGTTGTTATTTTTGGTTTAGATATTAACAATTCGAATAATTTAGAAACTGGACTATTCGTATCGTAATACCAGGTAAATAAAACCTTTGCTGGTTTTACTAAAGTTGTATTTTCCGAATGCATAGTAAACTACCCACATTAAGCCTTTATGAGTTACATAAGGTACAAGTTAAAGCAGGCATCTATATGATCTGGCAGGAAGCCCGTTACGAGTAAAGCCATCTGTACCCGTACTTTACATAATGTTCGCTAACTTACCTATACCTGTTGAGTCTTGAAGTGTATCCTCAGTTCCTCAGTTCTCACAGAGAGCATTTGCTCGCGAGAATTGAATATTCGAATCCTGGGTAATTGCGCCTATCGTTACAGAGCTTGTGTTTTAAATATTTGTTTAATTTGACTCCTTGACCACATTAAACTAAAGCTATATTCGTATTATTCGCCTTTCAACAAAGTCCCAACATTAATTAAAATCTTTTAATAAATATATATGTTATACGAACATTTTACACTAGACAAATGATGATTCCACTGGATGAAGCAACATTGGTGGAAAATTGCACAAGCTAAGTTATACTTACATCGGCTTTATAGTTAATTTTGTCTTAAATCTAAAATCAATAAAATTTGAAAACTTTGTTTGAGAGTTTGAAAACTACTATTTTAAACTAGTGAAAAATTTCATATTACAAATCATAATTTTATGCAAGATATTAAATATTATATTTGTATAGGTACCTACTAGCAATTTGAGTACGGACCTCGGGTAGGTACTAATAATGTTAAATGTAGGATAGAGTTGTTAACGTCTAGACAGCGCAGCGGTCTAGACACTGTCTAGACAGGTATTTGATAAAACTTCGCTCTCGTGCTAACAGCTCAGACCAAATGCTTTGTATTAAATAGAAAAGAGCCCCGGATTAGCTAGCTATTACATCTATACATGGGTACATCTTAACATTGTATTCATGATACATGATCTGAAAAATTATGTAGATATACTCGTCCGTAAATAATGAATCTGTCCCTGTAACTTTCATGGGGAAGTTATTGGCGCTACCTAATATTGACGTAAGCACAGAATTACTAGTTAATCGGATAAATTGTGAGACATGAAGATGTTTCATAATATCAACATTTATGCGTACCTAAATTATGGGTAAACAAATTAAGTACACGGACCTAATGCTTAAATCCAAAATACGCAAATGTTTACGCAAATAATTTAATAATAACGATGTAAGGTAACTTCTGCGCATTAACGTGGCAATTAATTTGTGTAAATGGAATATACATAGTTAAGGAAGATACCATTATTGCATTCGCCCAGCTACGATTTGTTCGGCGGTATGTCGAGAGCGTTACGCAATGGTGAAGCGAGAGCTCTCATTCTAATGCGGCAGTGGTGCTAGTGGCGTAGCGCATGTGTGCCGCGAAAAGAACGGCTCTTTCTAGTGAAAGTTGATGGCCACAGTTCCGTTTCGTAATTACATTAATTTATAGTTGTATGATGATTGTGGACTTTTGTGGAGACGAGTATTTTGATTAGCTTAGCCATCTTCGTAATTGTATATTCGTATATTTGGATAACTACTTAAGTCACGGTGTAGCCCAAAGTGTTTCGGGTTAACTAGGCTAGGACCAAGCATACAATTGAAAATGTTCTCGAAACGCATCTCTTATTAGCTCAATACAAGTCTCATAATATTTTTCCTTGGGTCTCGAATATCATGGATTTGGACAGTTATGAATAATTCTTTCATTTACTTTTGAGTGAAATTGAAAATAAATGAATGATTAATATAAGTAAAGAACGATGTATTGTGTCCGTGACAGATGGCTGGGGCGGCCGGTCGTCGGTGTCGCCGGGCGCCAGCAGCAGCTCGGGCTCGTCGTGGCGCTCGGGCACGCCCTCCCCGCCGCCCGCCTCCTCGTCCTTCAGCGACGAGGGCATCGCCATGGACTACGAGGATTTGCACCCCCGCAAGAAACGGGTAAGTTCACATACCGCACCTATTTATGTGTGTGCTCTCACACTTACAGATTGATTCCACATTTTTTTGTTCCTGCTAGAATTTTGGTAAAACACTCCACTGAAATTATTAGAGCCGATGGTGTGTATCGAACCCTTATCGTGTTTGTTATTCTTTACTTTGCTTTGTCCTGCGAATCGATTTTTTGCATTTATACCTATGCTCTGCTTTGTCGTTCGTTTCTACTATATTTGGAATATGAGTGAGTAAGTGTTTATTCATAACAAATAGTTGTCCTAAAAAGTACCTAATTCAATAATACGATTGTTACATAAACCATCCTTGATTGTCTCAAAAAATTGACTATCTGATCAACAGATTTAACCTTCTGTTGATCGGAGACTGGTCCCGATTGTTTGTAAATAAAATTGGAAATAATGACTACGCACGAACATTAAACAGTTTAGGTACCGTAGTTACTTACGGCAGCCTTACAACCAACACCCAACCAGTATAATTACCATTAACTGATGTAACAAATATATTATTTATCTTTACGGACCAATGGTAGCCCTAATTAAATTGAATGGTTGCGCAGCATAAGGCCTGCCCTAACTAGGAGAGTAAATTAAATCAAAATTGAATCTAAATATACACACTTGTTTGACGTCATTAAGTAACTATGTAGGTAAGTGATAATAATGTACGTCACCTAAATCTAGATTAAATGATTATTTACAGTTATATTGGTTTAAAACTCGTTAAAAGTGACGAAGCCATATAATACAATATTGTCGCACAGCGAAATGTCACTTCTAACTATCCTGCAAAGCGACATGTTTTATGCTTATGCTATGCGAATGTACATTATTTTACTGTATGTAAATTCCTTACAAGATGATAAAATCTGCTCATGTTTGCAAATAGGACTATAGCACAAACAGTCCAACAAAACTGTATAAAGATGTATCCGAAGGTAAGTTGAGATTGTGTGATTTTTATTTACAGCGTTATACAAGATCGCGTTATCTTATACTCACTCAAGTTAATTAATATCTTCACTCACCCTTTAGATTATCCCAACATTCCCAACCGAGTTTCTCTGTCTGATCGCTATAAACTCAAAAACTACTGTAATAATTTCATGTAGCGCGTGGAAGGGTTATAAAATTCATATAACTACTTACGTCTAAATCACCGAATGTCAATATTGAAAAAGATAAATTCCCTACTACATACATATTTGTTTTCTATAATGTATACATAGTAGGCATCCTCTCTTACTCAGATATAAATTAGATCACCACCGAGGCGGCAGGTCCCGTGGCCAAGGCTGTAGGGGCCGCCGGGGACGGCAGAACAGAACGATAAGACGCAAACGGGGCCCACGATGGCCTTACGCGTCCTTCCTAGTATTGATCATTTCTTAAGAGTCCGACATAGTTTTCTTACGCTTTACTCATCTCTGTGATATAACGGAAGACAATTTCAATACTAACTGGATGGAGTACTTTTCTATTTTTGTTCTTAGTTTTTTTATAATGTACCTCAAACTAGGAGCTGTTTCGCGGTTTTTGATTGAAGAGGTAACTTAATATGTTCACTTTTTTATAATCAAAATGATATTAAAGGGGTATGTCAATTGTATACATATATGTGTTGGAAAATCAGTCGTCTAGGATAAGCCGAACTCTGTTTTTTTTTTTTTCATTTTCATACATATTTCTCGAATAAATGTATATTCAGTTATTTACCTAGAGCAAATTTAATAAACAATGCCAATGTTTAGTAGATAAATTAGAGTACTTATGAAGCATATTACCTAAAAATAATAATGCAAAAATAAACATACTACATGTCTATTTTATAATTTAAAGAAAACTTTCTCTGTGATCTGACCAATAAACACTACGGCATCTGTATAAAATTCGATAATAATTAAACAAAAATGAAACTATTAGTATTACACAAAAATGAAGAGTTCCTTTTTTCATTCGGGTTATTCACGTTTTTAAGCCATGAAATATATATATTTTAGGATATATGAGTCTCAAGAGAGAAAAGTGTTTAGAAAAGACACTTCTTTAGAATTTTAATCTTAATAAATGCTTCATGATCATGTCAAGAATTTCCGATTTTCCAGTACCTTCCTTTAAAAAAACAAGGTCCATTTTTCAAATTCTGCGTCTACCTGAATTCCTCAAAGGTTTGTAGAGCTACTCATTGTGCAGTCATAAAAGCGCTCGTACACCTGTGAGTTCTTACGTACATAAGTTGTAGGGACGGAGCTATACTAAGGAATGAGATAGTGTTATGCACCTCTCATTCCTTAGCATAGCTCCGTCCTACAACTTACGTAAGAACTTACAGGTGTACGGCGGCTCTACGGCTGGCCTTATAAAGATATTTTAATCAAAGATCACATACCTAATAGATTCCTATACTCTGTAGTAGATGTACGCAGAACACCGTCAACGGCGTCAACTTGTATTGTCGTACAGAGCTATAGGTGTAGTTTCAGGTACCCACTAATATACCTATTAGGACCGAAATAGGTATTTCAGCCTCTAATCGGCAGCAAACTAAAAATGACAATAGAATTATATCCAATTATGAATTTTAATGTACATAGTTAATGCAGAATGTTTGGGGGCTAGTCTATGTTCACGATACACGTGCTCAGTTCAAAGTGCTGCATGTCTACTTCTCAACCGCGCAATGTCAAGGCTGATGCCGCAGCGCAATTATGCAATTCTGCTGCAAACAATCGTTAAAATATTTTATGAACTTCATGACTGTGATAATAGCGTCAGCCTAAGGTACTAAATATATTTTACAATCATTCTTATACAACTCGGCTTCCAATCTTAGGAGTCGTTGTCTGCAAGCAATCTGTTTGATACAACCGATACCAAAAAGTTTGGTTTTTGAAATGCGTAAATGTTTTTTTTTTACATTTGACGACTACAATTGTGTCATCTATACATTCTTTGCGACAAATAGTGTATTTATATCATCAAATAGAGTGAATTAACCTATTATAGTAGGAACTCGCTTATAATATTATAATCGACTTTGGATGTATGAACTATTCAGATGCATTTCTAGCGTGGATATTTATATTTTTGGATACGAGAGAAGCGTCAACAGTGTATTTTCGCTTGATAACAATTTACGTAATACCTACTAAGATGCGGCGCATAACAGTAGGTACAGTCTAACAGTTATTTATATTTGTTTACCCGGGCGAGTGTTTCGAGGGCAGGCCCACGCGCTCGTAGCGGCCAAGAGCGGCGGTGGGCAGGTCGGAACGCAGGCTTTTATACCATGCACCATCTTTTACGCAACGTATATTTTATCAATTCCCCATCTGTTTACATACATTCTGTTTACGTTTTACGTCATAATTGGGTTACCAAAATCATTAAAATGTAAGGGCCTACCGGGGGGCCTATGCGATTCAGCTTAGGTTCTGCTTGTCAGTTTTTGACAGTTATTCTATTGAACTGACACATCGCGATTTAGATTAAGTGCTAAACTGAATCGCATTAGTAGATCCTGGTAGCTCCTCGGGTATCTTACTATAAAGAAACGTTGCCACTTCGCTAGAAATCTGTCATTGCGAAACTATTTAATTACGAGTAAGTACGTAGTAGCAGTTAACCAACTATTAATGTATGACTTTATAATGAACGATAAATTGATTCCGGATTCCGTGTCCCAGTCAGGCGGTCTTTGTCTTTGCGCGGTTACTAATGGAATGTAGGTATCGTAAATATTGTAACGAGTAGCGCCCACGCAGACCACCGCTTGCTATTATTGGTGCAGCACTATTACAATAGCATAACTCAGACGCAGTGTCGCCGCGCCCGTGCAAAAATATCGTGTCATTTTCGCATGTAATGCTCGTTCGGTAATAACGGTACATGTTTATGAATTCATACATGCAGAGCAGTCAGGAACCGATTCCCATCGATTTACAAAAGAAAACAAAGAGAATAAATTAGTAGACAATACTTAGAAAAGTGCATTGACGTTTTATTTGAAGCACTCTGGTCAGCAAAACCGGCCAACGACACTGGCCGTCCCGGATTACTGTGGGCGAGGTCGGCGACCCGGCACATGTGATCCGTGCGGAACCTGTTCCACTACCACTTGCGTGCCACCGGCGCCCGCGCCTCTAGGCTAGCTCCGCTCATCTGCCAAGCGCTGCCACCAACAACACCTAGCGACCAACCAACGACCCTTGGCCTACTTACTTGTATTATCTGTAATTAATAAATCGTATCGGTATTGCGAATTTCTCTTAGTGACTTCACGAACGTAAACCTTGATTAGGAAGATGGCTATAATACCTAACTTCGTCAGGCTTCTTAGATTTATACGGGTAGTTCTTCATGCTAATTTGCATAGTTTATGCTAACTGAACCATTTTTAATATTTTATTATTAATGCTGCTGATATTTCTCGCATATTGTTACAATTTCCATAACAGCCAAAAGAGCACTTACAGATTTATAAATTCATCGACTTAATGTAGCCAATACGAATGGCATATTCACAATTCTCATGAGACCCTTTGTTCGAAATGCACAGTAATATCGCGTAGTTAGGTAGTTGATCGACGAGGGCGCGCGCCGAGCAGCGAGCGTGCGAGCGGCCCGCCTTCCCTCCGCTCCGTCATTATTGCTGTTCCTTTCCGAGAACTAAATACCACTTATTGAATCTACCACCGCTATTTACTTCGTTCTACCGCGAAAGTTTCAAACTAAGCCTATTACTTAATTTAATTATACTAACTTAACCACTGTATGCATTGCGTACAAGGTTTAGTAGTACTACAAAATGAAAACTGATAAAAGTTATCGATCGTCGTCATAATGTGTTACGCACGGACAATTTAATTTATCAGAGCAGAGAAGCCGGGCCGCCGCGGCCGCAGCCGGCACCGCCTACCGGGCTGACGTCGCCGGTTCTATCGTAACGCTGTAGGTAGAGCGTTACATCACGCGCACTTGCCTCGCCAACTCGCCCGCGCCCGCGCTGGCCCTTGCGTAAGCGCTCGAACGAATCTGACATCCAGCTAGCCCTTTAGGTCTATCACGTTCACGACTAGATACGGCTTAGGTATTCTTCGTTCTAACTTGTCATGAAATTCATGAAAGAAGAAAAAAAACTAAATCAATCATATTTTAACGACCTGACTGATTTTGCTTTAGTCGTACCTATTATATAACAGAGATTTCAGCAAAGGTATCTCACAAATATAATATTTTCTTTGGTTAAGGTACTGCGATAGTTAGGTATTTATGAAATAAGACTATGAAAAAGGATTGTATTGCGGGTATTATTTAATTAATTAATTACATCCCGATGTTTCGAACAATTCACAGGGTTCGTGGTCTAAGGGTCACCACCCTGTAACAAATTCGTTTAAAATTATGTGATTTGACACTATTGTTTTACATTTTTTTAACCGCTAAATCAGTCAAGATTCAAGATTCAAATTAGTACAATTTAGGTAGCTAGTATAGTAGTAGTATGTCTTACATCAATTAAATACGACTATCCTAAATTACTTACCCTACATCTAAATTAAAATCATTTTGTCGCTGCATGGCATTGCTGATACGTTATGTTATGCGAGGAAGTCGCCAGCTTTTAGATCTCGAAATATAAATAAAACTAAATATTATCATGCGCATTTGCACAACTACCTACACAGTTACAATTCAAATGAAGTCAGTACAAAATGTACAAATACGTTTAGTACGT
Organism: Thaumatotibia leucotreta; assembly: GCA_025490895.1. Classification (NCBI taxonomy): domain Eukaryota; kingdom Metazoa; phylum Arthropoda; class Insecta; order Lepidoptera; family Tortricidae; genus Thaumatotibia; species Thaumatotibia leucotreta. Next base: position 19,987 of record JALPQI010010861.1, read on the forward strand.
GCCCATCTAAACTTAGATAAAAAATCTTATTGTGTTTTCTTTATCAAATGGAAAAAAATGATATATGTAAGAGTACATAGTTAGTTGCACGAGTTGCATTATGCGCGACTGCACGTGTAACCTCGGTAATGTAATAAATCGCCATAGTAATAAAGTAAATGTGCTCGCTCGCTGCAGCTGCGGGCGTGAAACCCGTGCACTAAGTACACATCGTGCATTAGTTGCATTACACACCTACTTAGCTATATATTATTTGTACCACGTATTAAAATAACTATCATCTATTTAGTTTTTCTTTCGAAAGCTTCAGGAGCTAATTTACGTGGTATAAACCTACACGGAAAATATGTACATATTTACTACAGTATTTAGCATTACTATCATGATGGCATCACGCCGCAATAATATCAAGTTATGTAATCTAACATTCTAGCCTAGTTTGTTTAACACTCGCTACTCGTAGGTACTTCTCTCTAAAGACTTAATCGGTCATTGTTTTCTCGTGTTAACAATACCATTGTCACTAAATACTTGAGTAAACATATAACTGTTTCAACGTATACTGAGGCACTTCTATTTTATCGCACTCAGATTGATCATCAACCAGTATATGTACACATTATAGGCAGTTTACATTACGTAACTAACGCCTCCCGGCTGCATTTCAAGTCGGGAAACGCATGCCGCTGCTGAAAATAATCTGTCCCGCACTAGCCAAGCGCAATATTCAATGAAATGCTTTTGTAAAAATACGGAAATTAATTTCGAGGTAGATACAGCACGATCACGTTTTAAAATAATAGCGCTTGTAATATGTATACCTACCGATATCATTATCAATGTAGCAATAAAAGTATGGCATGACGTCTTAGCGTTTTATCAGCGCGCAAGGTCCTGTGTTGAAAACGTTGGAATAACACAAACCGCGTCACGGCACGAGCTCGGCGGCAGCTCGCCGCGTGCCGTTTTGTTTAGTTGAAGGCCACTCTTACGTTATCTCGTATCGCTGATAAAATACGCCAATTGTTATTTACCGAAGCGCCGAGGTGCTTCCGCGTTCGCGTCCTAAGCCTTGTGGCCTTCGTCACTAATTGTCGGCTTAATCAGTCAAGCTAGTTGTTTAAGTTCGAAAACACGTATTTCGACTGTTTTGTTGTATACTACTGATTTCCTGGTCAATTATACTTTGCCCCTTTTTTGTCAGCCTATAACTGTGTCACAGAGCATACTGTTACAAAATAAATCGGTCCTGCCTTAAAAAATGTTCATAGGAAGGAATGTAATTATGTAGCTACCTCACTTTTTGTTTCTTTTGGCCTACGACAGATAACAACACTGCACTGCAACTGACCTCGAACATGGTTAATACATATTTCTACTGCTTAATATTTAAATAATCCGGATGCAAGGAGCAAGTCGGACGTTGTAATAACTAGTTAGTAGCTACTAAATAACAACAGAACCTAGAGTGTATGGCCACTGGCTACTTCTAAATTCGACTGTACCTACAAATCCGGCTCGATGACGCAGCAGGCCTAGGCGAATGCGCAGTGCACGATATCTACAACAACATGTTTATTCACCAACACACTACGCGAAACAATGATTTAATAGAGCTACCTACTCCTATACGGCAAGGCGTATCTGTAATCTTAAAAATAACGGTGAATTAATTTCAGTTGTTTTGAAACATGATAGTCATATTTTCAATCATGATCGTCATCGACTATTGAAGTAGGTACTTAATCTTTATTATGAATTAAGTCTAACTTGTTAATTTATCAATATATATTTATTTCATAAATAACGGTTATAAAGAAACTGATTCGTAGTTAGTAACAGTCAATTTATTCAGATTTAGAGTATATTTTTCTGTAGTAGGTGTTGAATACGATTATATAAGCACATTCAATTTTTTCGTGACAGCCTTGTCAAGTGCGCGTTCTGTTTGACGGTCGTTAAAACCGCGCACAAATAATAGCACGGCCTTCGCATAGCGTTCTATATTAAAACGCGGAAGACATTGCGGTACAGTAGAGGCGCTGATCGCTCTCCGCTCAGTAAACAGTTAGGAGTCTAAATGGCACCCGCAGAACAAGTCGCGCGTCACGCTCGCCGCGCATGGGTGTTTGCTTCTATAGCGGGCCACCGCACGCGCACACATTACAATCAATCCGTAAACTAACATGCTCAGCTCAGCGTTGCTCATAAATACTTTTCAGATAGCACAGTTTAAATTTGAGTAACATTAATACACATGTATAAATTAATCCATACAAACTAGTTAGGATACAATGTTAATATTCGTATTTTCAAACAAAAGAATTATTGATTTCTTCGTGTACTAATGTAGGTGCCAAACTGTGTACTTACTGAAAAGCATTTCCATACGTATTCATGTAAATTGCCTAACAATTAAAATATGTAAGCAATGACCTGTGTTGAATAGGCCGCTAATTTATGGGGTACCTACGACACGGGTTTCCGGTGTTAGTGGCGGGTAACCGGGCGCGCCGGTGGGTGCACTCGCGCGGTCGTATCGTAAGCTGCACCCGCGCACGTATGTATCCAACACACTCTTTTGTCAAACAATTACCGGTCATTTAGCTACAACGCTTCACATTATCATACCCTGATAATAGACCAATAGAGTGGTATAACATGCGCGTTCGCTCTTTGTTATTTAACTACGTATGAATAACCTCATGCAATGACGGTGTGTATTGTAGTGACGTAATTGAGATAAATTTCGCATTCTTTTGTTTATTGGAATAAAAGACACAACAGGCATGAAGCAAAGACAAAGAAACCTTATCTGACTTTAGGATACATCTACTGACGGACTTGACTCCATGTATAACTACAATTAAGATAGATCTGTTCATCGAGAAACAAAAACTTGTCCAATGTTATAAAACGGCTTAATTAATGAAACAATGCCAGAACACTCCGGTACCTTATTTCAAAGTCGTCTCAAAGCGTGTAGTTTGGATGACGTTGAGCAATCAAGAAAATAGGTTATATCCATTCCGGCGTCGACCCAGATGCAACGATTCAATACGCTCAGTCGAAAAAGCGGTAAGGACCTATGTGCCTACTTGGGAACCTCATATTGAAGCTGCTATTAAAATAGACTTGTTTCGACGGCCGATACTTAACCAGCTCGAATCTAATTATAAACATTATAATTAATAGAAGTAGATTTGATCGTAGAGTTTTATGTTATGTTTCAGTTTCAACTATATTCACTACCTGATGCACTCGGTCCGTGCAATAAACTATGCTATGTTGTTTGTGAGTATATTCGGTACTAATTATAGTGAACAACAGAGACGTTAATCAACAACCTAATTGACTAATTAAGTATTTATTTGGGTAATCATAATCAACACTGTAGCATAGGACTATACAGTATACATTACATACATATCTGCAATAAAAACGGGTAAATTTTGTGTAAATTGTAAACAAGGTGAAACCAGTGTTCATTGTTCTGGCTTGAGTAACATTTAAAGCGAACTGCGTCATAATATCACGTAGGGCTACAAAGACATAAAGCGTTAAGCCCCCGTTGTTACTTGTGCGTAGAGGCCGGAGCCCCGCGCCGCGTCGCTTGAACCCCGGACTCCCCTCCGGGGTACGCTCCAACTTCATTTTTGTTGTCGTTCCGTCTCGCTCTACGGGTCATCGCCCCGATGACAGTGCTCCCTCTATCTTAACCCTAATGCTACTTACAACAAACATTATCCAACTATTTATTTCTGCCTTGCAGTTAATGGGTAGAAATCAAATGATACTTTTCGAGTTTAATATATAGAGCACGGAGCTCATGATAACTAGGTATTTCGCATGCGTTCGCCACAAAGTTCACGTACCCTATCCTGACGGCCTTGACGCGGTCAAAGCACTGCCCAAGAAGACATTGACCAGCCACGAATAGCAAATCGCACACCGATAATTTTGATTCAAAAATTGGGCAAAAATTGTGCCAGTATTTATTCAAATTTAAGTTTTTTATTACGAGTCACTCTAATTATTATCATTCTGATTTCTACTTGTTTTATTTTATTTATTAATAAAATATTGACCAAGGCACCTTCAACACCTGTTATCCACACACATTCGTTGCAGAAAACGGTTTTTCAAATGTATTTCTGCTTGTAGAGTTGAATACTTATGCGTCTCTACGTGGTGTAAGCGGCTCGAAGCGCTAGGTTGCGTATAAAGGCAACGCTTTTTTTTAAAACAGTATCGACAGGGCAATGACACCGAGTCCCGGGCACTGCCCGTTCTTGACAGTTCAAATGTTTACTCTCTTCTCCGCACCTCTAAGGATCACAGATTGCTCGTTTGTTACTTCAGTCTATTACTAATAAAACTTTTTAGGGCACACGGTAGACTATGTTAAGAAATTTTGAAGTTACGCACCTGTTTATATAAAATTTTATGGTATCCCAGATATTTTTGTTTACAGAATAGTTATTTTTCAATACGCGTCGTATTAGAGCATTTAGTTACACACATGTCGTGTTTATTTGCGGCACAAATTTAACTAATCGTACTTTAATAACAATAATTTTCGATTAAGTTATAAAACTAGTTTATGCTGTGGTCCTATTTCAAACTGTGCGAATAGTTAAAATGAAGTATTATGTTTTATTTTATAACGATTAAAGGTACTTAGAAGTGGCCGGTAGTGGCAAATATGCGGCGGCGTATCAGCGTCCCGCGACTCCCGCGGCACCGACGACGCCGGCGCGCGGCGCGCCGCGGGCGCGGCGGCCTCATCACGCGATTTCTAATGACTAGTCCCCTGCTTCAACAAACTACCCATTTCAATACTTAACCTAAGGTAAATTTACGAAACAAAACAAACTTAAACATCTCTGTCATTATTAAAGGCATAACTGTACTTAGCTTGTAATTTCCGCTTATCTAATACAAATAAATCCCCTTGGATGATCTACCTACTAAACAGGAAGAGGTTACCTTTTCATGCCTACCCGGCGAATAGGCAGGTGTCCTTGTGCTAGCTTATTGATCTAGCAATGTGCATATTGGACAACCTTACTACGCACTTTTGTTCTGCATCGAAATGCACCTACTAACAAAGTATTCAGTAGTTTCCATCAATAAGCTATAATAGTAGGTACTTACATGCCGTCCTATTGCTTATATTTTCTTAATATAGGTTCTCAAGTTTCATATTTTGAACATAAACTGAGGATCGGTACCATATCCATCCATATTTTGATATATCCCGTACCATGCAGGATTTTTATTTCAAACCAAGTACCTAGTTGTTTACAGTCTTTAAATTTAGTGGTCCGCATTTCTAATTCCTATTCTATTACTACAGGCCTTGTACATCTTTACAGATGATTTAAACAGCATCTGTTTGTAAATGACAACGTTTTTCGTGGCAGAATAAGCCAATTCGGGAAAACTACATATAATGTTTTTGTTATAATTTGTGGACATGAAAACGAATCATTGTTTACATACTGAAATGCGACGATTGCCGAGTCACGTAAAGAAAATACTTCGAATAAATTATTAAAACTCACTAAATTTATTTAAAAAAAGTGTACAAGTAGAAGAAAAATATAAATTAAATATAAATTATCGGGCAAAGGTAGGCGCTTCCCTTTATTAGGATTTAGATTGTATTTAGGTATCATGCTCTTTTTCCTACTTTCGCCGTTTTATGAAATTAACAATCCGATGATGAAATGAAACCGAAACGGATGTGAGATGCAAGATTCTTTACAGGTCCTCACCCCTACAAGGTATAAAAAGTAAAATTCACATGAAATTGTAGCAAGTCAGAACCTGTTGAGGTCAGCGACCAAAGCCAGAAGCGGCTGGCAGTGGGTATCCAATCCAGAGCGCCGCCCGCGCTGGCCGGCGAGCGAACTCTAACCGCCGCTGAATCACTCGGTCCTTTCATAACTACATATCAGCAAATGAGCCTTTCCTTGTTCATATTAGATTAAACTAATGAAATTGCCTATCTAATTTACTGTAAGGATTCCGCTCCAAGTAGACGCTTAACCCCTAATAAGGTTTAAACCGGAATTGAGCGAAAAATTGTCTTACATATCTAGACCAATTTTCATATACTGTCAGTGTCAAATAGAATTTGCGTTACAAACAATTTAAACAAACCGTCAAAGAAATATCCATAATCTAGAACTAAGTAATGGTTTAGGATAATGTACTACCTATAGGTAAAAGTCGGTTAAATAACCCGTGGATTTAGAAGTACCTATCGAATGACGTATGGTAGAGAGGGGCTAGTTGAGCAATTTGAATTTATCGCTCAGTAATTCCTAAACACTAGGTTTTAAAATGATCAAATCTACTGCAATTGATAGAAAGTTTAATAGAGAAAAAACGTCTCCAGACACTTTTTCTCTTTCGTTGACAATTTTACGAAAATACATCTTCAAGTGATAAAAATTAGATCTGCTCAACTTGCCCCGATACCGTGGTAAATAGAGCCACTCAAAATTACATAGAAAAATGCGCCTTTTTAAAATTCTAAAAATCATTTTATGGCAAAAATAAAAGCCAGTTAAAAAATAAATCCAAACTAAATTTCATTGATCAACTTGCCCCATTGCAAACTGCTCAACTAGCCCCTGGACTTGTTTTGAACAAAAAAAAAATAATAAAAAAATACGTGTATGTGAGTTGTTCTAAATTTGTTATTACGATTCGATAAACAAATAAACTGACCATGTATTCATATCAACATATATTACTGGTAGCACTTCTTATCGCGGATCTAGGCGAAAGATGCAACAAATTTGTTTACATTGTTCGCAACTTCTATCTTGTGAACTTCTGGAACTTGTCATCAATCATCATGAATATCTGTGACCGGCATTCAGATTTTAAATAAGTTTTTTAAATATACTAATGGTTCCACCACTGATGCAAAAAAAGTTAAACATCGGTTGTAATAAATATGTTATAAAAATCATTACGCCACAAGAACTGTTCAATATCAATGTCCCACTGCGGCGCAGTGACGCATTCTGCGGTGACGAACACAATCAAATTAAATGCATTTGGTTTTGAACTTTTGATGCCACTTATTGCTACCTGGCCAACAGTTATAAAAAGTCGTGGAAAGCTTAGGCTACAGGTTAAAAAACATAGATATCATAAACCATTCAACGATTTAATTAGACAAACGTTGTTTGAAATGAAATCCCTTTGAAGTCGATAAACCCTTTAAATATATTGGCTTCATCTATACGTTCCTTGGGTTGAGCCAAAATATTCGTGTCGTAGTGGGTTAAGAAAGAAAGATATCGAGAGGGTGGGCTTGGGGCGCGGGGCGCGAAGAGCGGCGGAGGGGTTTGAATTAGAAGTGAATGTTGTGATGGCGTTCATCGCATCGGATAGATTTCGACACCTGAGATATAGAGATATAGACTTAAAGCATAACTTATAAAATTAAATTAGATACCTACTATAGTTCAATATACAAATAATAGACATAATGTATGTAAGGGTACTTACTACGGATATAATTTTAATCAAAGACTTATTTCCTTTTTTTGTCTTCTAACTATAAACAACACCACATACACATAGTTATATGCATCATTTTGTATGAAATCTCATTTGATAGCCCGTACCATATAAATATATAGCACGTATAAATTGCATCATTGAGAAATACACGTTTAATCGGGGTGGATGGGTAAGTTCGGTGACCTGCATGCACCGCCCTGCGGCAGGGGTGCACGCGTGTTGTCCCGCTCCGCGCGGTGCCGTGCCGCGAAACGGATGCAGAGACTAAACAAACTCCTTTGTGTTTCATCGTAAGGCAAGCGCCATTCAATTGTTTTCAAAAGTATTCGACTTCAGTAAGAAAATTTTGATGGTAATAGCCAGGTACATTATTCTTGTTGAGTGCGAACCGGAAATATAACGGAGATTTCTTGACTCCATCCTGCGTCGAGTGGGTCTGTTTGTAAACACGAGCGGCAAGAAAAGCTTGTTATGAAAAGCGAGCCGGTGACCCGCCACGTGAGCCCGCGCCTCCCGCCCCCGCGCTCTCCTCGCCGCCGACAAACCAAATTGCTCTTTGCTCTGGTCAATACTTACCACATAGTACATATCTCGAAGAGCATATCTACACTTAGATTCTTCATTAAATATTTGATAATGTAATGCGACGATTTAGTTTCACATTTTCGCTACTGCGCAGTTTTACTTATGTATACGTCATAAATATCGGCAATCTGGCCCGTAGGTACTTCGAAATACGTAGTAGATAGGTACGTATATTTCAATAATTTTCTAAAACATACTATTTAATTAAATTCTGTAGTGTTTAAAGAAAATGTTAAATTTTAAGTCACCATAAACTTAGTTAATAATATGAAGAAAATTATTCTAATGATATTTATTATTCTTAGATATTTTTCCTTGTATAAGAAAATAGTACTCCAAGCCACTGTCCACAAAATATATCTCCCTCTAGGTACGCTTACTTACTAGTAGCAAAAATATCTTATGCAACAAAAGCCACAATTTAATCTGACATATCCTTATTCAGTAACATACATTATAATAAGCGCGTCATGTATTTTTGCGGACTTTTATGTATGTATAAGAGAATATTGCTGGCTGACTGTACATTTTGGATAATTTACTTACTCTTCAAGTTTTCGAATGTGTGTTAAAAGGAATAGGGGGGTAAATAACTAAGCAGAGTGAAATTAGTGTACGGAGCCTCACACACACACGTACGACGGGCGCGGCGGCTGGCTCTACGCACTTGTAACGCACAAACATCTCGCTCTATATAGTTCTAGAACGAGATGACACGTAAACAACGTACGTGAACAAAATAACTAGAAGGTCACTCCGCTGAGACCGGCTTATGCGCGCCTGTAAGCAAAAAAGAGACGCAATGAAAACAAATCAATAATTATCATCTTCGTGTTCGTGGTAGAGCGAGAGAGACGGCGCAACAACAAACCGGCATTTTATACCGGTACGTTTACGTAGGTATCACAGCATAGCGGCATAGGCGATAATGGACTTTATATAAACGATGTTCAGATATGTTTTCAAACAGTAGAGATTTACGTTTGATACGCAATATTTTCTACTAGCTGGCAGTTTCCGTTGTGAAATTTTGTGTTTGTTCATCCGATCATTGGGCGAGTATTTCTCGTGAAGTTAGAAGGGATTATTATAGTCGTTGTTGTAATAAAGTAAACATTATTTTCAAAACACATTTCATGTTACGATTTTCTATACAATCCATTCGATTCCGAAACACTTCCGTTGTGACACACATTGGACATGTACTTACTTGTAATTTATAAATAATATGTAATAAAAATAATATTGCAACATTACTCGAGAATTTTCCTAGACGAGCGAAGAAACGAAAATTTATCTCATAGGTATTAAGTAAACCAAAAAGGAAAAAAATAATAGTCCATAGTAGCTTTGCATAATGTTTTCCTGGCATGAATAGACTGTATTAAATATAAACTCCTGAGAAAATTCTCTATAGATGTTTCGCAAATTATGAAAACTTTCCTTGTTACATTGCTTATTTCTTTACTTTTTTAGAAACTATTCACACTTTAATTAGTGCGGTATGATGGTGGTCACGTGTAATTGAAAACAATTTCGTTTAAATATTAAATACCATATTTGGCGTCAAGTGCTTCTCCACCCTAAGCCAAATTATGGTTTTTAAAAGCGCGAGACAAGTATCTACCTATAAGCACCGTCGAAGCCTATTTTGTGTTATATAATCAAAGAACAAAGAGAGAAACGAAGCGGCTATTTCTATGAACATTTACCAACTGACAAAAATCCCTGCCCCGCCGCCTTCCTCTCCATGTCAGGGTTTTCCCCGATGCGGCACGGCTACACGTGCATCGCCTCCCCTCCCGCCCCGTGACACTCCTCCCCACTCCCGGTGTGTATACACTGCTGCACTCACCCACACGAGTGCAGTGTCGCTGCACACAAACTCATCAGCAAACACGTGTAAGCCGTGCAGCACACTAAAGCCGTCTAATATCGAGTCCGACGCGAGTACATGCTACAGCTACTCATTTGAGCCGCAGAAATGAGTTCACTCTATCGAACAAAGGAATCACTTCGTTGCTTTAACATGAGTTGATAATATTTCCCAACGTTTGCGTTCAAGTGGATGACTTTCAGTATTTGATCTTGTTAATTTTAGTGATCGTATTTGCACATCTTTGCATTTTTCTTGTTTTATAACGCTAGAAATAAATCGTAGTCAGAAATGGTCACCCGGCTGGTCGCACTCTTTGGCTTGGCGTAACTAGGTCAGTGGTGCACTTAGGGAGACTCCCTCCCAAACTGACTTCGTCCCGCGCCGCCCCCTCTGACCCGCGTGCCCTATTTACTCTAAAAGGGGAAGGTAAACCGGACTATATTCAACCAGTGATTCTTAACTCGATGTTTCGTGATCGTATTGTACAGTGTACTCGAGGTGTGCTTTTTAATCTCCTTTGATCCATAGAAGGTTTTACACAACTATTAGTTTATTATTCCGCACGTAATACGGTTTAACTGCAAATCTAACTTTTTTTTAATGATATAATTCAATAATCGAAATAAGCTATATGTACATTGCATGTAATCGAATACAAAATCTACACTATAATATTTTAAAACTACACTATAAATTACTTAAAACTATGCCTAAAAATTAACCTAAAACTAAAACTACAAAGCACTAAGTATGTAATTGCTTATGTATATTGTTTACTGATAACTAAGCAAAATAATCATTTTTATAGACAACAGAACAAAACACAATGCAAGCTATTGTCTGCACATGTATGTGTAAAAGGTACAAGCGGAAGTTTCCTAGTTGTAAACAACTAAACATAAGTACGTAAATAGTTATCTATGTAAATTGAGTTTCATAGCTGTCTTATGTTACTTTCCTGCGTAGATTCCTCTGAAACATAACGTACCTATTAAAAGTGTATTTAATATAGTCTGGCAAACGAGTTTGTCAATAAGTAGAAACCAGAAAAAGTATATACCCTTTTCATCCCTGAAAAGTAAATCCCGGCAATGTTAGCATAAGAAAAAGCCAGTATGATTATCTCTGACTACGCAAGAAATATCCATGGAACAACTAAATAATAAAGAAATAAACTGTGTAACTGTTATAGCTACGAACTTGTACTTAATAGGTACATCATCATGTTCTCGTAGCCATCACTGAGGTATATGTGGATATAAAATAGCGCACCTATATCAAGTGCATCCAGAAGTAGGTCGGGTCAGGGGTACTGCGGCAGCGGGGCGCGGGAGCCGGGGCCGCGAACTAGATCACAGCACCACGGCCAAGGGTGGTCCTCGAAGGTTGCGGAGCCTTTGTCTTTGGGAAATCAACTCCCGTGTCACATAAACGTCTATGATATCATTCACAGTTCCATTTTATGCTTTTATCGCTTAGGTGCTATATTAGCAACCTATGACAAGTATATATTTAATTATTTCAATCTATTAACGATAAGTATGTGTAGTTCAACGTAAAAGTATGCCAGGGTCTACCTGCAATACAGATAGAAGAGTATGAAATTCAGTATAAACTCCAGGAAATTGAAACTGGTGAAATGTGATCAGATTCGATTATCCATGCTCTGTTTCATTACTACCATTGATATAAAGGTCATCTAATGAAACGTGAGAAAAGGAAGTAATATTTAGTAATAAGAAAACAAAGAACCCTTAACCTTAGGATAATGACTCAAGAGCATTACTAGTGTATTGCTGAGGCCGAGTAACTAAGACGCAGGTCAGACAAGACGCTGTTTCCACTGAGACCTAACTGACACATACATAACGTATATTCTTCACAAATGAATAGTAAGAATAAAACATATATCATCGTACATATATTTTTACAAACAAATTAATATCATGGACCCATGGTTTAAGACAGCAAAGAAGATGTTTAATAAATAGAAACACTAGAAATGCAAACAGGCTTGTTGTAGGTACCTAAACAGAAAAGAATAGCTGCTTTTAAGAAATTCTGGCACGATGGGTGTCACCATCCCCATCCCCAGCTATCACAATTCATAGCATATAGGTACAAGACCTGTCATATTATTATATTAAACAACGCTTTTAAATGGCTTCTAGAATAAACATATTATTTATGTGCAAATACATTATTATGATTACGTTTTAAAATCTACTTAGTCATAAACTGCAGAATTAATATTTGGATTGTTTCTTAATAATCAAATAAGCTCTCGCCTTAACTTCATATTTGGCATCCATTCGGTCGTATGTAGTATGTAGTTAAAAACGAAAGCTGGATTACGTCTTCTAACAAATAAATGCACATTAGAACCTGGCACACAAAAATATAGCTTAGTATATAAATATTTAAGCGACGAAACCTTCATCAAAAACACCGTATAGGAAGTATAATACATTCTTATTATATTATTATGGTTCACATTGATTGTTAGGGTTCGGTAAGATTACCTACTGAAAACTTGTTTTTTATATCGCTAAATCAAATTGTCAGACAGTTCAGCGTGAGAAAGCGATAGCATTGTTTCGGCCAGTCCGGGTGGCCGAAATAATGTGGCATTGAGTGGAAGGTCGTTGCAGAATCTTTGGCAAGCAGCGTTTGCCGCCCGCCGACCCCCCTGCCCCGCGATTTCGTCGCCTCGTTGGGTTGCGACAGCGAATCCTGTAGGTGCTTATTATAAGTTTATAAAACATTGCCAACGTTCTTGCCCACACTTCACGTTTCCTTTTTAGTCTTCTCAAGGCATTGCTTAGCTTCTCACTTAGGCAAGGCGGGTGTTGAAAATGTGTGATTTACTACTTAATTATTTAATATGTTTATGGCTGATTAGAATTGAATA
>JALPQI010010862.1:0-48958 GCA_025490895.1 Thaumatotibia leucotreta
GGGTATACAAAAGTATAACATAACAGTCATACTATTCTAAAGAATCTTAAGTCTATGTATACAGGTGCTCATGATTATACCGACAGACTTTACCAATGCATTTTTGATGTCAAAAGAAGTAATAGTTATTTGTTTTACTAGGGAGCAAAGTGATTGTTTAACTCTCGTGCAAATATTGAAACCCGAGTAAGCGAAAGATTCCAGAATTTGCAACACGAGCGCAGCGAGTGGTTCATAAAATGGAATCTTGAGCGATGCGAGGGTTTTAAGGCACGAGAGTTGAACAAGCTTTGCTGCCGAGTGAAACACAACATTTTTCACCACACTAAAGCGAGGAAACATGCGAAATAAAACTCAAATATAACAAATTAGAAGGTATTTAATATTTGCAAGTAGGGCCTCAACTTCCAAAAAATAAACAAATCAACAAATAATAAAACAATAACCTCAAATATTTATCTTGGCGTGGCAATGCTTAAAAATTCAGGATAATTCCAAAATGAGACTCATGTAGTTATTGGCGATTTTTCTGTGATTTATATATTATTCGGAAAGAAAACTGAAAACTTGAAAATTAAGAGTGAAAGAAAACAAAACACGACCAACTCGTTTAAATTTTAAAAGAAAAAAAATTCGGATGCGTTCTGAAATTCGCATAGTGTCAACACTTTCATTTTCCTATTGTTTTTATTTGTCGCATTTTTAGAACTTTAAATAAAAAGCCTTTTACAACAAAATGTGGTATTTAATTTGGATTTTAGCATATTGAATATAATATTATGAAAGGTTCATGTGTATGAATCTATTTGAAACTATTGAGTTTTCGAACGTACTGTCTAGTTCAAACGTCAAAAAGCTTATTGTACTCTCAGGCCGTATAAGTTATTGCCTTAGTCTATCCAGAAGATCCAGTACTACAGTCTCTCCAACGGTGCCAAGTCGACTACCGCTATATCGAGGTGTTGAAGTGTTTATACGAGAGCGCCACAATGTCAGTCCGACTCCAAGACCAGAGCTCGAAGCCTATTCTGCTGCAGCGGGGAGTTAGGCAAGGAGATGTCATCTCCCCTAAGCTGTTTACCGCTGCACTGCTCTTTAAGACTCTGGACTGGAGAAGGCTGGGTATCAACATAAACGGCGAGTACCTCACTCACCTTCGATTCCCTGACGATATAGTAGTCTTGGCTGAGACCTTGGAGGACTTAAGTACTATGCTCGTTGACCTCAGTAAAGCCTCCGAGCGAGTTGGTCTTAGGATGAACATGGATAAGACGAAAATCATGTCGAATTCCCATGTAGCACCAACTCCCGTAATAATCGGAGACTTTACACTCGAAGTTGTAGACGAATATATATACCTAGAGCAAACTATTCAGTTAGGTAGGTCCAACTTCGAGAAAGAGTTCAATCGTCGAATCCGACTCGGTTGGGCAGCGTTCGGGAAGCTACGATACATATTTTCGTCCAATATTCCGCAGTGTTTGAAGACGAAAGTCTTTAATCAGTGTGTGTTGCCAGTGATGACATATGGTACTGAAACGTGGCCGCTTACAATGGGTCTCATAAGAAGGCTCAAAGTCACCCAAAGGGCAATGGAGAGGGCTATGCTAGGAGTCTCTCTGCGTGATCGGATTAAAAATGAGACCATCCCCGCAGCAGAACCAAAGTAACCGAAATAGCTCTCCGAATCGCTAAACTAAAGTGGCAGTGGGCGGGGCACATTGCGCGTAGAACCGATGGCCGTTGGGGCGGGAAGGTTCTTGAGTGGCGGCCACGTACCGGAAGGCGTAGCGTGGGTAGGCCCCCCACAAGGTGGACCGATGACCTGGTGAAGGTCGCAGGAGTCCGCTGGATGCGGGTGGCGCAGGACCGGTCATTGTGGCAATCTTTGGGGGAGGCCTATGTTCAGCAGTGGACGTCTTTCGGCTGATGTGATGACGATGATGATCCAGAAGATTAAAAAAAAATACTTTAACCTCTAGAGATTAAAACACAGTTTTGCGCTCTGAAATTGAAGGACAAACAGCGTGTTTACGAGCAGTGTGGTGAAAAAAATATTATGTGAAATATGTCATTTTGGGACAAAAAAAAATGTTATTTTATTTTTTGTGATATTTTGTTTTTTATTATACATAACCAGTAATAAATTGTAAGATTTTTTAAAGGGGTTTTTAATGTTTTTTAGCAAGTCATATGGTATTATAGGAATAATTGATTTAAAAAATCCTGATTGTGTGTGGTTTTAGCTACATGATAGTACAATAACGGGTTTCTGACCTGATCACCCAACCAGTCTGAACCTTTCACCGTATCATAGAAATGCCAGCGCCAATCGTCTTCATGCATGCTACCTGAAAATATGAACCTAAGGTTTAGGCATTTTAGTTGTCATTTTAACTCGAGGACTAACAATTAAATGCCCCACAAGTTGCTTAAAATGGGCATGTTATTTTTTTTGTATTTTTTGGGTATTGTGTTTTTGTATTTTTTGGCTTTAGAATATCAAAACGGATTATTAAGACAAATTATTAATGGAATAATTTAAACGACCTATTCAAATTTAAGTAATTAATAACGCCAATTTTGTCATTTCGTTAAAAATTCAATAATATTCATTACATTTGATGTTTTAAATAGCTTAAATAATCGTTTTAATTTTTAAGAAACAACTTAAAAATTAAAAAAAATCCACCAAAAATTAAAAGAAAAACATGACTATTTCTAAGTAACTTATGGGGCATCCAATTGTTAGTTATTCATAGAGTTAGAAAAACATATTACGATTCACGATTTAAATTTCAGTCTGTGTATTATATGTCCTTGGGGCCCTTTAAGGCCTTAAAAGTAGACCCCGGTATCGGAGGTGCAAAATGGTAGCTGACAAGTTCTTAGGGATGGGATAAAAATATTTGTGATGTCGATAATTAAAGTTACATATTGATAATTTTTCTTTACCATAATAATAAGCTAAGACTTTAATTAAACGCACCTATTTACGATATAAGCTAGGACTATATAATTACAAAATTAACAAAATATTTATTTAGTGTTATGTAACATCGCCATACTTTTTATTGAGGCAATTGTCGATGAACCTTCTGAAGTTTGGGTTTTCGAATTTGGTCCAAAGTATGTTACAACAGAAGAAAAACTTAAGCAGATCTCGGTTACAGTTTAATTGATTATTTTTTTTTTTCTTTTTTTAGGAGTGTTTTCATACAAGATTGAGTTGCAATGCAAGATATGCAAGATTACAAATATTGGAAAGGAATATCCTTTATTAAATTATCAATATCAGTAGAACATACTTTGTTGATTTTCTCTTGATGGCAACTCGACTCCATGTGCCTTTTTATATTCCAACATCTGGAAATGATGTGTATTCTGCAAATTGTATATTAAATGTTTTTC
This sequence comes from Thaumatotibia leucotreta, assembly GCA_025490895.1. Lineage (NCBI taxonomy): Eukaryota > Metazoa > Arthropoda > Insecta > Lepidoptera > Tortricidae > Thaumatotibia > Thaumatotibia leucotreta. Next base: position 3,412 of record JALPQI010010862.1, read on the forward strand.
ATTTATTTTTGAAGTTCACGCAGCAAGAAGTGATTCCACTTTCTATTGTATAAAATATATTAGGCGAATAGACTCGTAAACACGGCTAAATAACCGAAGACATCGTTGCACGATGACTTTGACTATCGATTGACATAAATAATTTATTATAAGTATTTAATATCTCAAAAGTTTTTATTCAATGTTGTGCAACTCGAAACATAATAAATGTAAAAGCAACCAGAGATTTGTATTTTAATAGTAATGATTTATACAGCGTGTTTTTCTTCATATGCTATAACTTTAAGGGAAGCTAATTTAGGTCAAATATAATTAATTTCTCTAAGAAACTAGTGTTTTAACTCTTAACGTTACTGAGTTATTAAAAAAATAAGTTTAATCACTGAACATGTGTATTGCAACCTTTATTACATTCTAATGTTACTTATTTTGACATGTGCCGTCAGTCACCTGAGATTAACTTTTATTTTATTCTAAAGGTTCTCTCACACTTACCATTTCATTTATTATGTATGAAAACAAATAAAAATATTTTTTATCGAATTTTCCAAAAGCCGATATACCAGACAACTTCTATTAATGGTCCAAGTAACCTGTCTAATTTATGGCATATCGAAACGAACACCCTGTATTTTATATATTACATGTTAATTATTATCATAGATCCCAAAAAAAAGGGACACAAATAAATGGTCCTTGTACATAAAAAAAAAATATTGTACAAAAAAATCGAGTATCGATATCGACATCACAAAATGTGTTTACCTATCCCTAAGTAAAAACTTGACAGCTATCATTTTGCACCTCCGATACCGGGGTCTACTTAAAAGAGTAGGTACCTACATAACTATTTAACCCTACGGAATAATCAATAATACTACGAACAGAGAATTAGTTAATCATACGTGCGGTTTAATTAGGTATAAAAATATACCTTTTTTTTTTATACCACGTCGGTGGCAAACCTTCACTCTATTCTGACATTTCGAGCTTGACATTACAGCTGTGGTGGCAGACATACATCTATTTGGCGAGAAATGGTATATCTTCATTATCTCCCATCTGTGGGGGTTTTTCGAATTCTGTGATTAAGTAATTATTAAAGTAAGTGCTGGTAGTACTTCGCAAAACTTGCGCGGCTAGAAGATGACGATACAATTTCCCGAACGTTTGATTGCGACCACGGTTATAATGGCACACTCACAAAATGTCGAGATAAAGCTCCGCTACTTGCTTGATAAAACTATGAAAAATAAAACGAAATACTTTACATTCATAAGAAAAATAGATCTTTCTACTGAAGTGTGACGAAAAATTCTATACCTATCCTAGTGTTACATACATTGTGTCCGGTGGCAGATTTCTGTTTTAAAAGTCAATTATAAAATTTAAAAAAAACTTTGGTTTTGATATTTGGCGGGAATACATTACTGAATATTGCGGATTTTATTTTCAACATGTCTCAATGGTCAGAACACCACCGTTCTTATGCAATTGAAGCGTTTTTTAAAGCTAATTTTTCGTGATTATTGCACGCCGACAATTTTGTTTACATTCAAATATTCGTCAAAAGTTGCAAAAGGTGCAAAAGTTTCGAAAAACCAGAGTTTATAATAATAACCCACGGTCTATAGGTGATAAAAAAATATATCATTAGTGAAATCAGCAACATTTCGCAGGATATGCTGTGGCGAGTGATACAAAACACGAGGCACGGAGCCTTCGAGGAGTAAAAGGACGACATTTAGGGCCTACGCTAACTTACGCGGACGCCCGCCGCGTGCGCACGCTCGCGGGTCCCGCTCCGGACACCCGCCGCGGGCCAGCGAGTCCGCGACGGGCGCCCGCGACGGGCACACGCCTGCTGAATTCAAGAAACAATTCCGCTCCGGTGTGCCCGCCGCGTGCGCACGGAGCGGACACCCGCCGCCCGCCGCGCGGATTAACGTCCGTCGCACGCGCCCGCGCCAGTTAGCGGAAGGCCTCGGTCGTTTTGACCAGCCGCCGCCCGCCGCGTGCGGCCGACGACAGACGCCGGCCGCCGCGGCCAGCGTGCGCACTGGGTATAACGTCGCCGGCAGCGGGTAACCGACGACGTGGCAGAGAAATCACCCACACAACCACAACCACATTCGCGAACAAAACATTCGAACGTCGTCAGCGGCGGACACGCGTCGGTCGCCGGTCGCCGGTCAGAAAAACCAGGGCCTAATGGTCGTTTTGAGATCGTAGCCGCGGCGGCCAATCGCGGCAGTTTCCGAGGGTTTTGTTTGTGAACGGACGTGTGTGATGGAAAAAACTATAGCATATCTACTGCTTAAGGAAGAAGAGGAGGAGGACTATCTAATAGTATTAAGAAAGCAGAAGAAAAAGAAGAAGAACAACATATTTAAATGTAGAAAAACGGAGGGTGCCTACAATATTTTGAATCGTACAATATACTGTGCACTTTAACGAATTCAATCAAAAACTCGTCACTTTCCTTTGTAAATTTATCCATATTGTCCGAGCGTCCACACGCCGCAATGCTCCAAAATGACTAGAGACGCGGCGGCTAGCGGGCGGCAGTAGCGGGCGGCGCGGGGACGCCGCACGCGGCGGGTGAAAACGACCACTCCCGAACATTCCCGAATACACCATTCACACGCTGCGGCCGACTGGACGTCGTCGGCTGCGGCCGGCGGGTGAAAACGACCAAGGCCTAAACAATTTCTTTGAGGCGGGCGTCCGTTGCGGGTAATCCGCGTAAACTAGCGTAGGCCCTTAGATGATATTGTTTTTAAATAACTAAATTCGCATTTGTTATCTATGTTTTGAGATATTAATAAAGTTTCTAGCTTAAGTCGTTATTTTTTTATTTTAAGTTAAAATTAGAAATCTGCCGTCGGACTCCCTGTATTTATGCTTTCATTGGAAATAAAGATGACTGTGTTGTCGGATGTTAAAACAATGATAACATTGATAACATTACAACCCGTACATGATTTCAGGGAATACCTATGGATGCATTCATGCCACCCTGCGCCGCAATGGTGTGCGATCTGGTGGGGAACAGCTTAGACACCAAGGCCACGGAGAACTTGTGCTGCGCCAGGCCCACAGCGGCGCGCAGCCCGGCGCCGCCTGCGCCGATCACCAGGCAGTCGTGCTTGTGAACTTGTACCGTCGTTTTCGTACGACGAGGACATGCCCCACCTATTAACAATCTTTTGTACATCTGGAACCTTTCCTTTTCCAAAAGTCTCTGCTTACGTTTTCTCACGTGATGGCAAAAAGATACGATAACAAAATTGCTATTCTATTGTAACAAGCGCATACAATTTAAAATTTGAAGTGTGTTAACCCTTTATAAGGCAGAGGAATATGTTTCCCACCATGTTTCAACATTGTGTCAAAGTGGCAAGAGTTCAATTTTGATCATTTCTGACATCTGTTTGCCTGTTAAAGGGTTAAAATAGTAGGTACCTACAGTCCTACATTACAAGTGTGAAAAAAATTAAGTTCAAAACGAGTGAAGATAAATTAAAGCACGATCGAAGGGAGTGCTTTAATCGACACGAGTTGCGAATATCGTTTTGGCACGTGTATCGTACGGCGTTTTTCAGTACGTACATATGGCCTTCCGAAGATTTCAACCTGGCGTAAAATGAACTAGGTTCTTCTCGCATTAGCGCGTAAAAAATGCACCATCTGTACTGATAAATAAAATCACAAATACACCCTTCTTTGAATGAACAAAAGTCTTACTTACTCCGTGGTACATAATGAGTACATTCGTCTGATATTCGTATCATACCGTAAAATCCGCGACATTCATAGTGAGTCACCACACCACAACCACTCGGCCACTCCAGCCGACTGGTTACAAATTGGATGAAGGTTTTTTTATTTTTCACGTTCATTTTTTTTATTAGTCCTCCTATGTTAGTGACAATAATACTCTATTATAAAACTTTTTAACAGATAATAAAACGGACTTCCATGTAATCCATATGTGGTTTCCATCATTGGTTTCCTATCATCAAATCCTACTTGTTGATTGCAAATTCTTGTAAATGAAAGTGAAAAGCGGTATATATGTACCTATAACATTTGAAGAGATCCCTCGATTTCTCCAAGATCCCATCATCAGACCCCGTCTTGGTGCCAACGGGACCATCTCGAGATTAAACACTTTCGATCACAAAAAAATTAAACGCGGTTCACGATTCTCGGAAATATCGGGTAACATACATACAACAAAAAAATCTGTCGTATTAAGAACATCCTCCTTTTTTCGAAGTCGGTGAAAAACATTAACAAGACAGAGACTTATAGAGAATTGCCCAAATAAATAAAGGTACTAAATAAGGCACTTGTAAAGTATGTTTCACCTACTGGCATAGATACCTTTATTTGCAAGTGAAACTTGTAGCCGAAGATCCTTGATAATATTGTGATAGAGTATCTATAAAAACAGAATTGATTAGTTCGAAAGGGACAAACAATAATTAGTAGGTTGTTAGGAGAATAAGGGGATTAGTTCCTAAGTAAATAGTAATAAGCTTAAAGACAGTAACAACATAAATATGATGTTATCTGGGCAAAGTTGTCATTGTCAATAGCGTTTATGGCATTATGTTCGTAAGTTCGTATACAAATACGAGTACAACGCCGCGAGACGTAAGCGCCTTCGACAATATGGCTCAGATACCATCACAAATATCCTTTTATCACCGACTGTACATTATTTAGTACCTAATCATATCTACTACTCGTTAATAAGTGATGCATAGCTCCATGCTTATTACATATTAAAATTTACAGAAGAATAATAATTAAATAATAAGATAACTATTGCAAATTGAGTTCTAAGATTCCATTGCAAACTGATATTGCAAGTTAAAAAATCAATTGAAAAGAACGTACCCGTGCCCTCCACATTATGTGGTATACAGGTTGCAGGTTTTAACTTTTCAAGTAAATTCAATAAAAATAGATGGACAATATACAACGTATTACTTTCAAAGATATTTTACCACAAATAGAAAATATTTGATTAGCTACTTTATATTATGCCAAAGTCAAATTTGACCAGTATTAGTTTTTGGCAGGCACTCATTTTAAGCCAGTACCTAAGTAACATTATAGCCTACTTCCATAGAGAAATAATATTATCATGTAATTCAAGTAGAGTGAACCGCAGGATCCGTAATTTTAATGCACTTTTACATCACTTTGACGTCACGCTGCATACAGGGTAGATAATTTTGAAAAGTTACACAATGTGAGGAAAGAGAAAATTTTGAAATTAAAAGTTGTATTAAAATTTGCCAGATAACGCCTATTTTACGAAATATTGTTATTAAAAAAAACCTTTTTTAAGTATTACGCAATTCTAAACGCATTTTAGGAAACGATTTTGTTACCTGTGTTGTCTTAATCTTATCACACGTAATTGACAGACATCAAATGAACAAAAAAACTTTAATTACCTATCATAATTAAAAAAAACCTTTAAAATATGTATTTCTAACGTAACATAGGGTTTCGAGATTGTTTCCCACGAAGGGAGCTAAATATTACCACTAGGTAATAAAAGTTCATGTTTAACTTGAACGTTTTTCCGCTTTTAGTAACAATTTGCATTTTACCGTAATATTTTATTAACGATTGTTCACTCTAGTTGCAGTACTCTTTCAAGTGGATTACAATTGTAGTCCGTGTTTTCTTAAAACTTTAGATTAAATATGTAAATGTTCACTCAGCAGTTGCTCAGCAGTTAAAAACTTAACTGTTAAACCATAATGCCGTAAACCTCTCCCAACGCTCAAGATTCAAATAATTGAACTCAACTCGGGTCTAAATATTAGCACAAAAGGTAGGTACTTAACAACTTTTCTCTCTTCCACTAGTTCACTTGTTGTACTGCATTTTTACCTTTAAATATGTAATTTTTTTTACTTTTAGATTTAATTTAAATTGTTTTGGTAATTTTTATAAAGTTATTCTCATAATCATACCATTATTTTTCAAATAACTTTTGGACACAATTTAGAACTAAATTTTAGTACGTAAACAAAAAAAAGATGCGGATCATTATCATAGATGTATACATACCTACTTGGGTGTACAAACCTTGTGATCAGTTAATTCAACTTATTTTTATTTTCTCGAACTACTGGCTGAATACGACTATTCATAAAATACGAATAACTAAACTGCAAGAGTCTAATCCAGGTTGCGCCGGCTTGAGAAACAGATCGATGCTCTAAAGTTACTTAATGCTTACACAACGGATCCTCAGAATTGCATCCCAACTACCGAGGACCGATCGATCGTCGGCGAGAGTGAGAGCTGCGGCGGTTGTTTACTATATGACCTACTACAATCGTAGACTTTGAACAAATGTACTAGAAAGTGGTATGCGAACATACTTACTTTAAAATAACTTCGATTACAACATAACAAGTATATCCTTAGTTTTATAAAGTTTGTTCTTAATTTACCTATTAATCGCTGCTTCCGTGCATATCTGACATCACATCACCCATTGAGGAATCAAAGTAAGAGGGGCGAGGCCGGTTGGATCTACGCATGCGCCCTGTGACGGCCATGCGTTTTGTATAGTGTTGTGCCTAATCCTAGTACCTATTTAGATCCGTGGCTGCTGTTTGCGATAGTTGATATGGGCGTAGTTATGCAAAAGGAACCAATATGAATATGTCATTCTAAAGATTGACTTGATTATTTGATTTAAGATGTTAATTAGAATGAAAAATTCATGTGGCTTAGTTCCCTTTTGCATAAATACGTCCACATAGGGTTGATATTTTGACTGTGATTTTAGTAGTTGTTCTTACACCCTAATGATAATCCACTTATTTTGACACTGACGGTTACAAAGTCCGACGTACCTATGTAGGTAATTAGCATCAATTATTTGTGAAAGATGGGTCGTTTAGATTTATGTAAGAGATAATATTAAGATAGTCTACGGGTTTTCCGGAATTGAGGCTTTTAGTGTCTATGCTTTGTTTCCTCGGAGTCAAAGGTGTAGCAGTAATTGGTTTGATAAAAAATAATGATAATAATTAATATTATATAAAATACGGACAGCATCAGCTACTATTAATAGAAATCCAAACATTTTTTTTCCTGTGTTAAGTTGAGATCCACATTTGTTTTGAGATTCGGAAATGGATTCGGACTACTCGTTCCCATCACTAACTTACCCCTAGACTAAGCGGCCACGCAACGATACATAAATTGGTTTCTTTTCTGTGTGAAGCCAAATGATAATAGTGCCTTAACAAGTGATAGCAAGAGATAATGTAGTGCAAAAAGTGTAGGATTGTCCACCATCATTGCTTCGTAAAGGTAGGTAACCTCACTTTTACCCGCATTAGGGCAACGCTTCAATCGATACCGCGCAGTGAAGTTGTCGAGAGTGAGAGGGTTACTCACTCGGGTTCCAGATTGTCAAACTAAACAGATTTAACACATATCGTGCCAGTGTGACACAATAGCGTAAACTATGCAGTTGTAATTGATTGAAGTTGAAGTCAATGAATTGTTTTTTTAACAAGTGCCGAAATAAAAATTACATTTATTTATAAACTGAGAAACAGAAGGTAGGTAACTTATTTAGTTTTTCAATACTAATAATGGAAATGGAACTATTTCATTTAAAATTAGTTACTAGTCATTATCATTATAAAAATTAATTGTTGAAATTTTCTTGTTTATTATGTATGACAGGCGGTAGACGCCGCTTAATAAAAATATAATTTTAGGTTATAGGCCTCTGATTTCATAATACACATGCAGTGTAACTTTGTGACCATCTCAATTGTTGAGTCGAGTTGTGTTGAGTCAATTATTGTGAGATGAGACGCCTATAACGTATTGGTATCTATATTTTGTCATTCCAAATTTAATGCGTAGGTATAAAATGGGAATGGTGAATTAACAGTAGGTAAGCTACTTTAATTTAAATATCACCTACTACTTTACGAGCAGATGTCTTTTGCCTTCGTAGACACAGACACGTGCACGCCACCAGTTGTAATGTATGGAAGTATACTATACGCCACATCGTATGATACATTGCTTGTCTGGCTTGACCCATAATGAACGTGTAAGTACACCAAAGTATCTATGCACCAAGCGGGCAAAGTTGCATAAGCTTGCGTTGCGATCTGTGAATATCAGTCTGTTATTTAGGTCACACGGTCTAAAAATGGAGAACTCTTAGATCTAAGTATGTACGTACATAATGTACTTTTTTCAATAGTATGGCGTGAATGTTGCTTTGTATTGGTATAACATATATTATAGTTGAGCAGATCCCAATTTTGATGAACGGAAAAGGAAATGAGCTGGAGCGGGCGTTTTTGAACGCAAATTGATCTCAAGACAAGTTTGATTTATTTTATCACTAACATAATATTCTTACTATGTTACATCTTATACAGTACACACTACAGTACTATTATTTTTGTCATTACACCAAGCAATGCACCGACGAAGAAGTTTCTGAAATTGAGAATATTCTAATGGAAAGTTCTATATATTGTTCTCTGCACATTTATTGCTAAGATTTAGCTTAAGACTTAGCTATTGCTAAGATTGTCAGCCTCTGTAGCCTAGTTGGTAGTGACCCTGCCTACGAAGCTAGAGGTTCCGGGTTCGATTCCCGGCAAGGGCATTCTTTGTGTATTTATTTGTCACAAATGTTTGTTCCTTGGTTGGTGTTGGTTGGTTGGCTGTGTATGTATCTAAGTATCTATATGTATCTATCTATTATATATATCGTCGCCTAGTACCCACATCACAAGCCTTGGTGGGACTAGGTCGATTTGTGTGAGATGTCCCAAGATATTTATTTATTTATTTAGGGCCATTTTTTAAGACATTTGCTGAGTTGATACCCAGTGTGTAAGTCGAACGTCAAGAGTCCCGATAGTCAACTGTTGGGAGCGTAGCGTAATAATCTTGAAACTGAAACTTCTGGCAAACTTAACAATGATGTCATGAAAATTTGTAGCATACTTAGATAATTTTGAGAATGTTGTGCAACTTGTACATATAAGTACACCCCGTATATGTAGGGTCTGTATTTCAACAGTTAAGCACTCGTAACTTCACAAAAAAATGGAATAATCATAACACCTTACACAAACCAACCACTAAGCTCAATTATAATAAAAATAAGTTAATAAAATAAAGAGAAATTATAGCAGATGTCAAGACCTCTTTTCTATAGTTCCATCTCTGATCCATCCATCTTCCATCACCATAGTCCATTAGTCTTTTCCATTACTTCTCAATAGTCTCTATACGCCTGCTGGGACCGGATTTACGGATATCTATTGATGTGCCCGTGAATGGGTTGCTGCAGGTGTACAACACAGCAAATTTCTCCGAAGGGTCTCTGTGATTCCCAAGGAGTTTATTAATAAGTTTATGTTTGTGTTGCGGGTACTAAGCGACGATAATATGAATTAATGTAGGTAACCACCAAATGACGATTTTTCAGGAGGGCCCAAAAACGAATTTGATATTTATGAAGTATGTAGTATCTTTTTAGTTAATTATTCTATTGAAATGATGTTTATCTTGTTTGTTTTAATTTTGAAAAGTCTATTTGACACACAGTTACTAACTGCGACAACAGTTGTTGTAGTTCAATAATCGACTGGTGCTTACGTTAAATATAAAAAAAATTGACGCTACGTTTTTAATTGAATGAAAATGATCAAAAGTGGATTTCGTTATTTTGTAACTGACAAATTGACATTGAATTGCTTATGAGCCATACAATACAGATGGCGCTTACAGCATTGACATTTATAAATATATGGTGAGGACATTAGGAAGGACATCTTTTATACTCACAAATTCGTACTTACGTTAAAATATTGTCTATGATTTTTCGAAACCTTTACATAAAAAAGTAGAAACTTAATAAAATGACACAGTTTTTGTTAGCGTATTAGACATTTTTTTCTGGATATCAATATTTTAAATACACCGTTCGGTAGAGCAGGAATTTGCAGTCGAACGGTATACTTAACTAAATTTCGTCATTTTGGTGGTTGCATTAATTCATATTACAACCGACGATAGGTAATTATATGATATATAGATAGATACATTAAAAATAGTTGAATACATAAAAGAACAACCATGGCCAAGTTACAAATATTTGTGATAACCACACAAATAAAAGCCCTCACTGGGACTCGAACCCATCAGAACCTCCAGCTCAGTTGGAATACGAGCCCCGATGCAGTGAAGTTCGTCTAGTTCGAAACAATTTTTACAAATATTTGAATGTTTTAAAAATGATCACATTATGCTAATGATAAATTGTATGAACGTTAGTCATGGTTAATGTACTACATTTCAAGATACACAACAATCTGAAGTACGCTTTTGTTGTTTAATAAATCGATTTTAACAAACCAGTGTCTAAATTATATTTTCGTTCACCACCGTAATTCCGCGCTTATAAGCTTGACGCAAAATTCGCAGTGCATCAGGTGTACCATGTCGTCTTTAATATTAATGGCGTTCTTTACATTCATTGATTATTTACAAAATTAAAAATTGTTGAAAAAATTTAAAAAAATACCTCTCGTAAAATAGTTTTTTTTTAATTCTGATTTATGAAGTCCAAATATTTTATACTCAAAGAAACTACTTTAGTACTACTATTGAATAGTGAAGGTTTTGTCTCTAAAACTTTTCCCCCGGATGAACGGGATAATGTCGAAAAACTGTCTAACTGGACGAGAACATATGCATCGGGGCTCGTAGTCACTACTGACCAAACTATGAAGGTTGTCAACGATTTTATTTCTGCAATAAAGTTTCAATAAATAAATACGTTTATTTCGTAAACAATGTTGCTATTTCATGCAATATCTCGACAAAATTTTATCACCACATCATTGGTACTTAATTTTTCTTCGAGTTACGACGCTCTTGACGCGCTAGTTCCTGGATAATTAACAAAATGTCATTATACATCCAAATACGATGACCATGTTATGCCTGCTGAGTACATATAAAATAAATTGCAGTTCGCTTTCCATTGTGTAGTGCTACGACGTGTTTGTAGGCTATGTAATCCAATGGCAGCACGACTCTTTTTGCCACACAAACCCGCAGCGAAGCCTTTTCTGCTTTAAGTTGTCGTGCTTGGCTTTGTCAGTAGTGTAGTTATCAGCCGCATAAGCTGAAGACTTGGATTCGAATCCCGCCTCGAACGTTGCTGGACTTAGTATTAGAGATGATGTCTAATTATTATAAATCAGAATCTTGATATTATGTCATCCTCATTTCGCATTTTCATCAAATTTGAAAAAAATAATTGATACCACCAGGCCCCGATTTCACCACATTGACAAGTGCTACAATTGTAAATTTACTGTTTCTCCAATCGGGGGCGTCTATAGGCTACAGTTACCGCTTACCATCAGAAGGGCCGTGCGTTTGTTTACCACCAACATAAAATGTAGTGCAGGAACTTAAATAAATCAACAATAAATAACTACTTTTTGGCGAAGCAAAATTACAATTGTCACAAAAAACACGACAATTGTAGCGAAATTACGACATAAGTCTAACCTCATGTCAAGATTTAATGAAAATTGTACTAAACCTTGCGACAATTGTCACGGGTCTCGGAAAATAAAAAGTAGTTTATTAATGATATAATAATGTTATAAGTAATAATTTTATGTTGGTGGCAAACAAGCACATCGACCGTCCCATAGTAAGCGGTAGCCGTAGCCAACGGAGGCCTGTGACGTCAGTAACAGGGATATTTTACAATTGTCACACTTGTAATTATGGTGAAATAGGCCATCACTGATCACATCTTATATAAAAACTTAGAATTTCTACCAAAAAATAGCTTTATTTATAGTATGTTTACTTTACAGCTAGATAAAATATGTCCTCTGCATTTGTATACGAGTAGCATTGTAGATTCCTAATAAATAAAAAAACGGAAATAACTCAAAAATGAAAAGGTTCTAATGAATGCCTAGTTTGAAGAAATTATAATTACCTTCTTAGAAAAAAAATCTACGTTTGTTCGTTTACAAATATTGTATTTCCAAGTATTGTAAGTAGGTATACTTGGAAGTAGAGAGGACGAAATAGAGCTCGAGAATGCCCTCTTTAAGACGATGGGCACCCTGTATTCCAATCCAACGAATTAAATACATATTAAATGTATATTTGTGAGATAGACGCTTAAAAATTGAAGTTTGTTCCTCATTGCTTAAAAAACATTGGAAATAAATTGCAACTTGCTCAGTCGCCGGACGCCGGAAGCGACCACTTTGCGTAAACTAGCTGTACCATACCGACTGAAAAATAACAGTTCAAACAATCTATTTTACATCTGTCCTATGTATTTATACCATTTGAAAGTAGACAAAAGTTAAACAAACCTGCAAACTTACATTATTTCATAATCACGCATTTACTAACACAATCTCGGTTTTATCACCAACTTAAATTAAAACCTTAAACCTGAAGTTCACGTAAGTACATTTTTGGTTAAAATAATTGATATTTATTAGTATTAACGTAAAAATACAGTGTGTGGCCTACCACCGGAGCGAAAATTTAAATGGTGCATTAATAAACTAAGCAACAATCATTTCCACATAAGTATAGTCATTTAAAAAAAAAAAAAATTTTTTTGCATTTTTTTCCTTGGAAAGGACCCCGTGCCTAAAGTATGGAAAATGTGGTTTCAGTTAAATGGGCTGGGATTTCGATATTATGTAGACGTCAGTGCTCTGAACAAAAGTCTCTATGAGTGCTACCACGGTTTCCGAGACCCTGTCAAAGTTATGACTGATTTTACATCTACCCTCCTATGAATTGAGATTCCGATGAAATAAAAAATTAAGGAGTAAAATAAAAGAATACATCTTAAGAGTATCTTATCCATCTATGTACAATACAATTTTCTTTATTTGCACACCTATAAAAACAATACCCATCAAAAATCTGTATTTTAATTTTTTTCATCTAACAGTTTCAACTTGTTTATTCATTGATATTCGCACATTTCATTTTATTTATTCATAATCAATATACATTGCATTTGAAATAGGCTTAAAATAACATGCAAAATACATAATCCCATATAAAAAAATCAAACACGAATACAAAAAAATTAAATCTAATAGGCATTAAATCAAATAGAAGCAATGGATGGATGCAATATTGTCATAGTCAATCATCATTAAAAAGATTCACATTACATGTTACACACAGTCCAGAATGTAGTTTTATATCGCTGTACTCGGGTATTTAACATCTTGTTGATGTCGTGCATAACCCAGGTATTGTGTACAGATGGATAATTTACTCTGACGCTGTTTTCTTTTATTTTACTCTGTATTTTTTTATTTCATTGGAATCTCAACTCATAGGAGGGTAGATGTAAAATTAGTCATAACTTTGACAGGGTCTCGGAAACCGTGGTAGCACTCATAAAGACTTTTGTTCAGAGCACTGACGTCTACATAATATCGAAATCCCAGCCCATTTAACTGAAACCACATTTTCCATACTTTAGGCACGGGGTCCTTTTGTTATTATGGGTTCTTTTACTTGACTTAAAAGTTATTAATAACTTATCATTTTTATAACATTGAAAAATGTACAATAACTTAAAAAAAAACGTACCAAATTAGTGTCAAAATAAAACCAAAATAACTATTATGACTCAGTACCTGGTATACTATCTTGATGTCTTGCGACTGACAAGCCACGATATCGTGATGCCGAGATCCAGTACTTCGGATACTTCGGGTACTTCGGGTACTACTTTGAATAACAATATCTACAAACTTATAAATTTTTAAACATCGGGACCTTTACAGGATTATTGCGGATAGCCTAAGGAGTCACCCATTTCATTTTTCTCCCGTGTTCAAGGCCACACACTGTATATCAGCTGCGAACGTGTTTCACGATGTGTGTCAAAGACTTTAAATTCTATGAAAAGTCAGCCATATTTGTTTACTTTTTTTACTGTCAATTGAAAAATGGTATACTATGAGCTGACAGCGTTAGAGCACTCGTACACCTGTAAGTTCTTACGTAAGTTATAGGGACGGGGCTATACTAAGGAATGAGATAGTGATATTCACCTCACATTCCTTAGTATAGCTCCGTCCCTATAACTTACGTAAGAACTTACAGGTGTATGGCTGGCCTTAGGCCAGCCTTACACTTGTAAGTTCTTACGTAAGCTATAGGGACGGGGCTATACTAAGGAATGAGATAGTTATATTCATCTCTCATTCCTTAGTATAGCTCCGTCCCCTATAACTTACGTAAGAACTTACAGGTGTACGAGCGCTCTTAGAACGCTCGCACACATGTAAGTTCTTACGTAAGTTGAAGGGACGGAGCTATACTAAGGAATGAGATAGTGATATGCACCTCTCGTTCCTTAGTATAGCTCCGTCCCTACAACTTACGTAAGAACTTACAGGTGTAAGAGCGCTCTTAGGCCGGGATTACACCTGTAAGTTCTTACGTAAGTTGTAGGGACGAAGCTATACTAAGGAATGAGAGGTGAATATCACTATCTCATTCCTTAGTATAGCTCCGTCCCTATAACTTACGTAAGAACTTACAGGTGTACGAGCGCTCTTACATCACTATCTAATTCCTTCCCCGGTCCGTCCCTATAACTTACGTAAGAACTTACAGGTGTACGGCTGGCCTAAAGTTCAGCTGCAGCGTCTGATGCCTAACTTACTTTCAATCTTATTTGAGTGCGAGTTTGAGTTTCGATGCAATTGAACTAACGCTGTTAACTCATAGTAAACGCACACGACTGTTAGGGAATTTCACTTTTCATTTGGAAATTGTAGCTTCGGCTCTCAAATTGTTTTTTTTTTTAAATATCTCAAAATGAAGAAGATAGAACATCTAATTAGCCTTATAAAATGATTTGAGCATCTAGAATCTAGTCGTAGGTACATATTATTATTTTGAGTAAGCTTTTTGGAGCAATTAAAACAATGGTAATTCCTTCTCACCGTAAAGTCATAATGCTACTAAATAACGACACCAAGTTTATTAAGTACGACTAAAATCGGAATATTGAACATGATAGACAAGCAATCTCACGTAACACAGAGCATAGTCCGATATACTTTTGGCCGTATTTGTTAGTATAAAATAGAAGATATGTTAGAAAAAGGTCTATAATATAGTTTTATTAAATTAACAGGGGTTAGAATATGACTTAATAAGTGCATTTACAAACATAAAAAACATTCAGCCTGCAAAATAACGCAACAGACTGAAATTAAACATCGATTACATACCTATTATTTTAAATGCTTTAATTTATCTATTCAGTGGCAATAAAGCCGAAAAGAAGGTAGACCATATTTTATGTTGACAACAAACTACGGATTAGATTAGAAACACAGAAGCGAACCCCTCTCATAAAAGGGATAGCACTGCGACCCACACACAACCGCTCCAAGGAAAACTCTTTTACCAATACCAACATAGGTTAGGTTAAAACTTTGACGGTCACAGAAACGAACCGCGCCCAAACCCTTAGAAACAAGTTTTTAGAAAAGTGTATTAGGTAAGATCCACGTCCCACATAGAAATGGACCTACATGGCAAAGCATAATTTGTTTCTTGCTCGTTTTTAGGATTCCGTAACCAAAATGGCAAAAACGGAACCCTTATAGTTTCGCCATGACCGTCTGTCCGCAGCATAGCTTAGTGGCCGTTAATATTAGAAATCTGCAATTTGGTACAGGTATACATAGTAAATAAGGTATACTATTTTGAACATAACTAATCGGCCCAGCCGTTTTTGAATAACTACGGAACCCTACACTGAGCATGGCCCGACATGCTCTTGGCCGGGGTGCCTGTCGTGTCGCATAACGTCGATTGTCCTAAATTTTTTTGGCCGAGAATGTATGGCATAATGTTACATGGCATACTACTTGTTTAGCCTACTTAATTTTGCGCATACACGTTTAAAATACCTACACCATATTTATTCTAATATTGATTACTCGAATGTCGAATGACCTAAAGCATAATAATCCTAATGTTTATTGTAATAAATATTGTTTTCCCTACTACTCGAATTGTCAATTTTCACTGCGCCTACTTTTATCATGTCCGAAATTTCATTCAAAAAGGCATTTTAATAACAACATGCAAAACATTTGAACAACAGGGTGAATGGTTAAAAAAAATGTTCAAGTAATAAACCAGGGTAAAACTGACGTGGATTGGTTAGGTTTCGAAACTAGGGCGGAGTGAATGGCGTAGTCTTTAAATACTTAAGTATTTTTAATCAATTGT
The DNA here is from genome assembly GCA_025490895.1 of Thaumatotibia leucotreta. NCBI lineage: Eukaryota > Metazoa > Arthropoda > Insecta > Lepidoptera > Tortricidae > Thaumatotibia > Thaumatotibia leucotreta. The sequence continues at coordinate 19,783 of JALPQI010010862.1, forward strand.
TTACACATCCTCATACTTACAAAGCCCCCCGCATTAAAAAAGAAATAATCTGAACATCCCCTACCTTAACCTGGATAGGTTCGTTAGGTACCTTTTATCCCTTAGAGCGGAAATAGAAGCCCCGCGCAGCGGGGCTTCGTCGACTGGTTCCCAGGTCAAAATTGCTCACTTAAATTCTTTGGACAACAGGGCGAATTATTTAGTAATAGTTAAGTATAAGGAATAAAAAAATATTTTTAAAGCTAGTTAAAGGTAGGTAATCACTATTAGTACATTAAATAGTAGGAACATCACCATTATGCACAATAATTTTCGATACATATACATTAGACACGAAAATCATTAGGACAAACAATATTTAGGAACAACCAAGTTAGGATTAACAATTTCGGCATAGAAAAATATGCGCAACAATGTTTATGCCATTCATTTTTCGGCGTAAAGTTGTTATGCGACAAATTTTTCGAAATAAAAACATTATGCCACCCGATATAGACCCTCTTGGCCGGTTTTGTTTATAGGATGGGTTTTTTTATAACAAATGCATATTGCATAGGTTGTATGATTATTAGGTAAACTTTTTGCCGATTTCGGCTTATTTATTATATTGGGTCATTACTCTACAAAAATGGCTTTATTGGTCATATACTTTAGGTGATCCCTAATTTAATTATCTAAAGAGAAACTTAGATCTGTATATTCTTTCTTTTCAACAGTGCAGTGTGTATAAAAGGTTTTTCACGCTAGTAATAGTTTTTTTCCCTTAAATAATATTCAAAAATAAGCTTTGAAAACAACTCTTACCATATACTCCTACCATATTATGTTCATATTTTTGAAATAGGTATAAATGTATGAAGTACGATAATGCCTTGTTTTCTGAAATATAGATATAGAAAACACGCCTTAGAAGTGTCTAATACTCGTATTACCGGCAAAATTTGGTTTATTTTAATTTTAAAAATATACACAAAATTCACTGTAGGTATGGAAAATAGATTTTTTACTGAATTCTCCATACAAAACGCCAATTTCATAGGCGTATTCAATACAATTATGCATTTTATATTAGGTGACCTAATATAAAATGCATACTTGTATTGCTTAGAAATTCAATTTCAATTTTTTTTCTCTCTTTATTTTAAATCGTTAAAATATTCGAAGCCATACATCATCCTACTTGTGTTAATGGTTGCTTACAAAATGAATGTGGATTGTGGATAAAAAATGGGCACAAGGATGATGATTTAATACATATTATGTCTTTTGTTCACAGTACGTTTTTCACCAATCCCTCACAGGAAGAACTTATTAGACCTAGGAAAAGCCATCCTGTCTTTATTACCGACATACTGAGACCCAACAGTTCAGTGGTGCCAACCGATACTATACCTACTAAGTTTTTGTGATGAAAACAATGCAACCAATTCACCTCGGTCGGCTAAGATTAAAGAAGATTACGCAAGCCAGATATCACCAGAAAGTGATCACTTAGTTGAAAAACGCGCACACGGTTGGAGTCTGTAAAAGAAACTCCAAAACCTGTTCCATCTAAATTACCCAAACCCTACTGGCGAAGTCGGAAAGCACACTCTGAAACAATAGTAAAAACATTTACGTTTTGGTTTCACTCCGCTGAACCCGAAGAAGATGTTGACTGGAAATATAGGCGTATATCACGAAGACAAATAAGTAATGATCAATATTTTAACCAGAAAGAAAAGCAACTCGACACACACCGGATCGCTTCTATTAAGCTGATTTACCAGGAACGTATAAACCAGCTCCATACCTGTGTGTGTCTAAATTGGCTGACGGATAACGTTCAAACTGGATTCGAGTATCCGTTATTTCAAGATCAATCGCTTCATGAACTCACAGTTAGCAAGCAAACTTCACCTTCAATTTCTGTTTCTGAAAACTTCAACATTTTGCTACGCGAGATTTATATTTAAATAGATCTGTTTGGTACTAACGTGCGCTGTTCTAGTAATTACTCAAAGTCACCATAATTTCATGGTTACGAGCGAATGGTTGCGAATACTGCAATGAATACCTCCCTTGATGACCATGGAAGAAAGGTCATCATTGAATTTTGCCATCTTCTCGAAAAATCTAAACAATTATTTAACGGTTTAAGGTAAAATATCATAATTCATATCCATTATTAATACTACCTAATCACACTATTTTATTACTTGTAATTCATCTTACCATCTTGTTCAAATCAAGCCAGCTATTCTGCATTTTCAGAGAACTTCCCCAATACGGACACAAGCAATGGCATTCTCATTTTGGCCGAACATTTGACGTATATACCAAACTTTGGAAGTTTCAACAGCAACATCGCGCGATTCTAGACAGCAAATATGGACTCAAACGGTGGCAAATTGGGGAAATAGCGTCGAAAATTGGCCAACTATATTACCATTTCTAGTAAGTAATTTCAAGATGAGTAACATTTGATTTCCTTAATTATTCCAAATCATACCTATACTTGTTTTTGACTTCTATGTGAATTCAGATGAAGGATTTATTAAAGAGCAGCGTATGCGAATGTTTTTACAGTACATACCTATACACGATGATTTTTAATCGGTGATCGGGAACCATTTTTTCTATGGAGATCACGTTTAAGTCGTAATTACGTGGAAAGAAACTTTTTTCCGTCTTTATTTTCAAAACTGTAAGTACAATTTATATGTAGGTACATAATACATATACTCGTACATATGTTCATAAAGTAAATCTAACTAACCTAACCTACTCGTATATCTAAAATTGGCTGTTGTGGTATTGTACCGAGAATGCTTTCGTGCGCTGCGGCCCCCTGAACCTAACGCCAAACGGTACAAAATCGTATTTTATGTATGTAAATGACTTCATTGTAAAGGGTTTCTCTGCGGAGGGCAGGGCGGGTAGGTAAAGCCATTCGAAAACTTATTGGTGAAAAAAATAATAATTTAGCTATTTTAGGAGTTGAAAGGGAGCAGTTTATGTAGATAGTGGTAGTTTATTTATTGATTTACGTATTCGTTGTATTCGCAACAGTGTTCGCAACAACCTGTAGAGGCCGGCGCGGTGATGGGTACCATAAGCCCTATGACCAGGACCGGCCGGCAGATAAAGTCGGGATCACTTAAAAGATCATCAGCAGTCAATTTGAGCAATGTAGCCACTGATAAGAGATAACCTTTCTAAAAATATGATTCCAAAGACGAATAGACTCCAAGAGCCAGCAGTGCCTCCCATATAATGATGTGGTTCCATTTGTGGTCCATATTCAACTAAATACTGATTCGGCAGGCAATATCAATAGTAGCCTCTCCATCCTGTAAATTTTGGAAAATACATGTGCGAAAAAAATATAAACAGAATTAATTGAAGGGAGAAAAACAGAAATTGGCAGGAACTTAATCAGTCTGGAATTTTCAAGTGCCCTTAATTGAATGCAAACAGGTTTCTAGCCCATTTGATATCCCGCATGCATCAAAACCGGACAGTTTACAGTAACGCAATAGTAAGTCCCGGCCACCTCGTCGTCATCATGACAAAACGAATCTTAATATTTTTTTCTCGGGATTCTCGAAGGCAGAAACAATTCTTTTCGCAAAATAACGAATCTGTGTTAAGAACAACACGGTGGTCATTTTGAATACTAAACTTATAAATGTAAAATAAAACTTTTTTACGTTTACGTGGGTTTAGGTATGCAGATGCTTTTATTGTTTTAATTTAGTTATTATTAAAGAGCACAGTTTAAAGACAAATATTTAAGTTGTTAGCTTGGAAATAAAAGTTTTAGCAATGCATTTTATGTTAATCACCCAGAGACTATTATTTTCCTCATCAGTGCAGCATCAGCACTGATAAGAAGTACTTAGACTATTTAAATTTATGTAGAATAGAAGTAGTTAGGTATTTATTGACATAAGATTCGTCAAATTTGCCCCCACAGTGGCGGCACATTACGTTGACATAAGTATGTACCTGGCTAAACTTTGTTAAACTATAGGATGTCTTTGTATTCAATGGTTATTATTACCTTATGTTTTATTTCTTTATTATCAAAGTTGTACAATTTATAAACTTAAATTAAATGTAACTAACCTAACCTGGTGGTGGTAGGCGGTATTTATTAAAGTTTTTTTAATCCCTCGCCTAATAAGTTTAATTTGGGCCCAAAGTTAATATTTTTCTACTTCTTTTCACGGATAATTTATTTAAATATAATATAACCCTCAAATAAGAATAATAATTCCTTATGATTATAATCTTGAAGTTTTATTTAAGCAACTTTTGCATAGGTGAAAATACATACCTACTTATGACAAAGTGACATACATTGTGTCTACTACGCACATATGTTTGGTAGGTACCTATGTGTATAGTGTATTTCAATTTATGATTCATTAATAAATGAATGAAATACATTACCATTGCCACTTCTAACAAGGAGCACGCAGGAGTAAACCGTAGGAAACGTCTTGTACTCGAGCGTTAGCGATCGATAATATAAAGTAGGTAATTATTTTGGATTTGATAACATACAGTGTTTTTAACTAATTAATTGTACTTAAACCATTTCATTTTATTATTTTTGCAGCCTTAGAACAAGTGAGACCGCGTATCTCAATGAAGCGTTTTCTTTTTATTACGCCATAAGAGGCCGGTGCTACTACACAAAAGCGTGCAAAGAAGATAAATGTGAATTAATGGTGAAAAAATTAAGATATTATGCAAGATTTATTGTTGTATGTTTGCTTCTCAAGAAAATTAAATTAGTAAGAGAGTTGATTAAGGAGTTAGATAGACAAATAATTGAATATGGGAACACGTATGATCCGGATGACCAAATGGAGTGGACAGTTGTCGTAGACGAGGTGAAGGCGTTCATTCAAGCTGAACCAGTCATATCGGTTATACATCCTGATAATCATCCCGTGATCCTTTCCCACAGGTGAGCAAGATATCTTATCTTAAAAGTTACCGATACTCAACTAAAAACAATTAGGTAATGGAATCACCCTGGTGATTAGGTACCGTAAAACGGTCCTACTTTGCTCCTTGGGTGGTAACAATGCTCCAAGTAAAAAAAAAGTTATGTTCCGTTCCAGACGAAAATACTTGTTATCTGGGTAGATTTTAATGTTTTTGTCGGGTAATAAGAGATTTCACCTAGCAACTTCGGTATGATTAACTCTCAAAAGTTTAAACCTCTTGTCAGTAGCTGTCAAAACTGCAACAAGCGTGGATGCAATCGATTTTATTAATTGTAAAAATCTGTTCCCACATCAAACATCTCTGGATGAAATTTGGTAAGTGTTTTATTGTTTCATCTAACATATCATTGCCTACCTGGAAACTTAGTATTTAAGTGATTGCTTCGATAGTTTCCAAATTATTATTTGTTTTCACGGACGGTCTTACTTTGCACATGGTTTTGGGGATATTATGCTCCAGGAAGGAATCCTTTTAAAGAATGATTTGAGTTAATAATTTTTCTGTTATTGTCTTTATCATGCCCAGAAAGTATGTCAGAAGACTTAACGCACGGCATTATAAAGTCCACACTGAAGACGCGTTAGAAAAATGTCTGCGAGCTATAGATAGAGTCGAAAAAGCTGCAGAATTTAATATTCCAAGAAGGACACTCCACCCATATTTACTAAAGAAGAAGAATTACATTTCTGCGACTGTATTGAAAGAATGAACCAGTACGGGTTTCCACTGTCGGAGTTAGATTTACGCATCATTGTTAAAGCGTATATTTTAATGAATGATGTTCATAAATGGGTTGACTACCTACCAGATCTCTTTAGATTTAATTGTTACAATTAAAGTAATAACTTGCGGTACGTTTATAAACGTTGATTTATATGAAACTTTATGGGTAATTATAAGAATGATTCAAATTTAAGACTGATGCTAATAGAGCTACAAGATATTTGAATTATCTTAATAAAAAACTGTGAATTTGAGCAAAAGTTGTGTTTTACTGCTACCCCAACTATCATCCTATAGAGTAATGAGGAATATAGCACGCTATTTAATACTCCAGGCCAGGAATAGGTCCGAATTCAAAGCAATCTTGCCTTGGAGCAAAGTTTCCTGTTTCCTACAGATTACTTTGCTCCAAAAACAAAGTTAAAAAAATCTAATGTGTCAACTAACCTGGGACAAATTTCACCCCAAAGTTTAGGTAAACAGTAGGTATATATTTCCCATAAAACCATTGAAAGTACCTGAACTCCATATTTATAAAAGATCAGATGCGATTCGTAAAAGTGGAGCCAATTTTGGAGCAAAGTAGGACCGTTTTACGGTACCTAATGTAAATGTACGTATTATTTTGTCATTGATAGGTATAGTAGGGTAATGTCTTGAAAGGTTAATAGTAGTATATTCCCCACCTTATGTTGAAACTTATTTTGTCATTGTCAAAGACATTTAGGTGTGACTCATGTTTTCACCCTATAAAGGGTTAAATAACTATAATACAACTTCGTAATTCTAGTAAATAAATAAATACACCTTTAGCGCCTAAAATAAATTTCTAGAGCTTAGCACAATGTTCGCTAATTTATTAATTGCAGACTCAGCAGTTTGACTACCCCACCCGTGGAAAGATCACCCCAAATGACATTATCTTTGCAAGAAGTGCTGATAATAGGAAGTAGTTCCCTGCAAGCCAAATTTTCTGAACTCACCATAGATATGTTTCGAATGCTTCAAACGCTTGAAAGAGAACCGTCAGGCGAGCCTCAGCACATGTACGACGACTCGCCGAGGCAACGATTCATATCCAATCCTACAGTACCTACCAGTAAAGGTATGTTTGTCTATTTCTATAATTAAAAATAATACACTAATTGGAATTGCATAATGCGACTTTTGTGTAATATTATGATGTTATCTCGTGATTATTATAATTATAACAGAAAGCTATGCTGTTGCCAATGTCATTAATCATTGTAAATATCATGCGCAAAGCAAACGAAGCGTGTATTTAAAATATTTAAGTTAAGTTATTAATTGTTTAGATTAAAGTGCAGTGCAGGCATTGCTTCAAATATTATACAATTGCAAAGCGAACTAGGTCTTCTTACACTGAACTTATGTAATTTAATTAGACATCGATACGAGTAAAATTATGACATAAATAAAATTTGACGATCACGTCAAACATTTTTACCATTAGGTAGGTACTCGTAAAACTGCCTAGTTTATACTTACACTTTTGAAAAGTAAATTTTGCATTCTGTTCTTATGAATATATTTTTACTGTTTTAGGATACAATTTAGAAAATGGCCCTCGACGTGACAGCCCCCACAAGTTCCTACTCTTCAAGCCCTCGCCTAGTCAAGTGCTAGTGTACCTGGCCAGCGGCTGCAACGACCTTCCTCCCAGCGGCGCCCTGCTGCTCTACATCTCTGCAGATGGCCAAATCGTGCAAGCTTCAAAACACCCTGAAGAAAGTAGGTGCCCGCCTCACATAACTTATGAAACATGGCGTAATACATAATTATAATAACACATACATTAACCAATGACATGAATAAGATAATTCGCTATGTAAAGTTTTCTGAAGGTATTAATATTATATTTTTCCCTGATAGCCGTCGTCTTAAGGTTCAAGAAAATGCGGCTCTTTTATTTTTCTTGTATTTCCTATAATTTATTAATAATCTTTTTTTAAGGGAGTGAGATGACATTTGTTCAGTTTTTATGGCTGAACAGAGCATAATGCTTTCGTCTGCAACAAGTACAATGAAATAGAAAAAAAAATAATGGAATGACACGAGTGATATTGACGTTGCAAGATTTTTTTCCATTTCAATGTACTGATTGCGGACGAACCTGCTATGTAACATGGACGTCTAACGCCAGCTCAAGAATGCCCCCAAAACCAATTGTTCAATTGTGCCAAGATGGGCAGGACATAGAGCTTTTCGTGAACCGCGCATATTTCGGCGCAACATCTTTGACAAATGTTTATTGAATATCGCCAATCAAAACTTTGATGGACCAATCACAACTATTTTTAAATGGCGGTTTAAGTTTTTATAGGTTGACATTCAAGGGCATTTCTCAGAGCGTAAACGGACATCTCATTCATCTGGTCATATTTTTTGGAAGTGGCTGAATGATTTGAGGTTGGTTTCGGTTGTCTTATAGAGAAACGGGTGCTGCATCTGACGACCGAAAATGGTACCAAAAGATGCAGCCACTTCCAAAAAAATGTGACCAGATGAATGATATGTCCGTTTATGGTCTGAGAAATGCCCTCAAATTCATTGCCGTGATGCATTGAACAGGGGGTGACACTTGTCAACTAAAATTCAGGACCGTTTTTGAAAGGCAATTTAGTATGGCGTGCGGCTTCCATGTTTTATTTGTTCGTAGGGACGAACGCATTACGCTCTATTCATCCATAAAACTGCACAAACGTCACCTCACTCACTTAAACAAAGATTATTAATAATTTATAGGAAATAAAAATAAAAGCGTTGCATTTTCTTGAACCTTAAGACGACGGCTATCAGGGAAAAATATAATATTCATACCTTCAGAAAACTTTACATAGCCAATTACAGTCGAGTTCCTAAATGTAGGTACACCTTTCTTTTTCTTGATCGATGAAACCGTAATCGTATGAATATTGTATTCATTTATATTTATAAATATTGCTGAACATGTTTTTTTTTTCAAGTCTATTTTTAAACATTTTGATTTGAATTCTATTACAGTGGGGTACGAAGTAGGTGGGCTTATTACCACCTCGCGAAGTGATATTCACAGGGATTGTGTGAAGGAGCCGAAAGGTGCTCCCGCCGGGTCTTCGACCCTCAAGTACAAGGAGCAGCAGTGTCTACACCCCGGGGACCTGTACCCCTTCACCAGGAGGCCATTGTTCATCATAATCGACTCTGACAACTCCTGCGTGTTTCAACACATACCGCGTCACTTCGGACAACCTCTTGTCATCTTGATGTCGCCTATAGATGTCCCACAGCCGGTTGCAGGTTTTTCTTAAATAATATTTTTAATAAATATTAATTACTCATGTTTAGAAAGCAAAGAGCATTGGAAATTAGAAGACGAAGATAATGGTTAGGTACCTTTTAATCGTTATCATTATTGCTGTCACGATATTTTGATGTCCCGTCCAATTATACGTTTTTTTTTTCATTTCCGGAATTAATATTAAGGTTACCTTAATATTTTCGGAAAACATAGTGGAAGACTGTTCGGCAGAAATTACATATTTACCACACTGTCACGGAGTTTTTTGAATAAAGATATATTTCAAACGTACCGTCGACGTCAGAGTTATCATTACGGTTTGGAAAAACGGATGGCAAATAGTACATTACTACCGAGGCCGGGAAGTGACTGGTTGCCGGCCGAATATATGTAGACGGACGAGCGAAGCGAGGCCGGATAGTAATCGGACGGCAACCCGTCACTTCATGGCCGAGGTATGTATAATGCTTTTCTCAAACATGCAATGAAATAAAACAAAAAAATGCATCTTCTTTCTAAGAAATTATAAGTCAACTACATAACCAAGTCTTTGAAACACAACAAAAGTCAAATACGACACCGACACTTAATTTTTTTTTAAGATTGAATTGTTTGAAAGGTGCACATTTTCCCTTTTAAAAAGCGGTATTAGACGGTCGCGGTCTGTTGGGTGCAATTAATCGCATGCGGTGATTGGGGCCGACAGATCGCACCTTATAATACTGCTTTTTTAATATAATTTTGAGTAGTTATTGTACATATTTTAAATTATATAATTTAAATACCTAATTATAACTGCAAAATATTAGCCAATAATTTTTTTTAACAAGCCAAGATCACAACCCTATGTCAAATGAAAATTAAAAAAGCGGCACTTGCCGGCCTAGGCCGGCAACGAGGTACTTCCCGGCCGCTTTTTAGGCACGTAACTACAACATTTCATTGCATGTTTGAGAAAAATATATTTACACGACCTAAGTGTCAAGGCAATAAAGTCGTGTTAAGTAAATATATTTGACACCTAAACCGAAATTATATCTTTGACGTAGACTGCATATTAAGTAGTAAAATCATGAACAAATTGCATATCTTTAACTAAATAAAACAAAAGATTCAAGTTTTCTATAAAAAAAACACCTTCATAAAATTCCTAAACGAAAAAAATTCAACGAAGGGACAAGTTACTGTCGGTAAAAAAGGGAGTCTACCCAAATACCCAATATTAAGTAAGACTAATTAATTGTATGTAAGTTTCGTGATACCTCGACAATCATACTTTGTAAAAGCGGAATCGGAACCATCACAAGTCAGAAACGCACAGAGCAAATATTATACAGTTTTCCTGATCTACATATTATGCAAACTGAATGTAAATTCAATCTACGAATGACGAATTTTTTATTTATATTTTACAGAAAACAAGCAGCAGGGCAACCTCTTCACCATTTTTCTAACAACGCCTTTGACTGCATTTGCATACATTTGTGACATACACAACATGTCATTGAGTCACTGGGATCGGGCGCAGGGCTTTGTTGAGACATTCATGGCCGAAGCGTCGCAGATTGTAACGAGGAGCCGCATTGGTAACTTGCCTAACCTAACTTTATTCGGAGCTTTTTTGAATCGAGGACGAGAAGTCGTGCGCACGGTCGGCTCTAATAATGTGGATACAATTTTGATTTTGATATTATTGGACGTGACTGTACATGTAACGTATGGCCAACTTTATGAACACAACAAAAGTAACATCGGCCGCTGTCATACACCACAGTTTCAACTGGTTGTCGCACACACAATAACTACCTAGTGCATATTTTTTTACTAATGAGCCCTGTTGTCTAGTAAGACAGCAGGACAATTCAGTGCTAATATCAAATACTTATTTTTTTTTTTAATTATAAGATATACATACAATATTTATTTTCAAAACTACAATTTATGTACATAGATTAAATCTAACTAATTACCGCAAGATTCACATGTTGGTTGTTTTATGTTATCGAATTGTACTCGTTTAAATTAGAAATTACAAAAAACAAGTTTAAGGAGTTATAGATTTTTACCTAATCTCAGTTCCGAAGTAGACATTATTGTGAGCATTTTTGATCCGATAACCATTCGGCCACTAGTAGGTATTATATAAACTTAGCTTTCTCGAATCAAATAAGATCCGTATTGTCCTGTAAATAATATCGTTGCACTTTATAGCGAAAGAATGAATTGTATCCCTTAAATGGTCAATTGTTTCCAGATATAATGTACATAATGTTCATGGGCGATGACTATTTGCGGCTGCTGTTGCTTCGATTCGTGTTCTGCGAGGTGACGCTGCGGCTTCACAGAGCCTTCCGCTCGCGCACGCAACTCACACGCGCTTCGCCGCCGCTGCCAGAGGAGATTCTCGATCACCCCACCCTGGTTCACATAGTGCTGGACTTGGCTATGAATTTACAGGTAACTCACTTGGTTATCAGTTTACCACAAGTATTTTACGGCGAAGGAAAACATTGCGAGGAAACCTGCATACATCTGCGAAGAAATTCAAGGGTATATGTGAAGTTACGAACAAGAAGTATTGGGACAACGTTTGAGACCTTGCAAAATAGGCATGTTTGATGTCGCGTTGCGGAAAATGGCAAAATAGAATACTTACAACCCAAAAATATAGTTAACTCTGTCAATATACTATTGACGAATACTCAGTAATTACACAGTTTATACGTATACGTGGAACTCATAAATCCAAGTACCTAAGTAGATACTAAGTAGTGCAAAAGAAGAAGCGACTTTGGCCATGCGTAATTGCGTAGGTACATACTTTTGACTCTACATAGTTTTATTCACTGTCAGTGGAAGAGTCCGAGGACTGGGAACCACCAACGTTTATAATAAAATTCTCCACAGTGTTATCTATTATATTATGTAATTTCATTTAAAAACTTATTTTGTTTTAAAATGTTGTATACCGTAACCAACGATATGCCAGCAGTCCCAGCAGTCTTTTTCACACGGTCCGATTTAGTGGGATATTCCTTTCTATGGCACATTACTAACACTAATTTGTAAATATTCACCACCATCCACTTTTCACTGGCAGTCAGAGGATTTTGCTTTTGCCGTTTTTTCTTTAGTGATGAGAAAACGTTAGCCGGAACCGACTGCGACTTCATCAATTTTAAATGTGCACCAACAAACAAAATATCTAAATAGATCAACAATTAATAACGAAATTGAACAAAAACGATAACATCAATCTTTAAGTAAGCTAACAACAATAGAAAACACAACCGACTCAACCGACAAATCGAATAACAGATAGTGACAGTGACGTTTTAAAATTGTGTGAGAACTCTGCCTCTTTAGGTTTTTTAATGTACAACCTTTCCATGAAAAATTACAAACGCAATTTATTAAAATTCTTATCTTTTCATCTTATATTATAAATTAACTAACATTGTTTCTTATCTGTTCACAACACTGAGTAATGTATGTATTAATATAGCATGATAATAAATACGTGATATTTAATAACTCGTATTCACTGTTCGATCCGCAGAATGTGCCTGTAAAAAAACCTTATATCTCGTTCTGCAAAGGTCTTTCTAATGCTAAAAAAAACGAAGAGGTGCATAGAGTATCAACGACGGAAATGACACATGTCGAAATAAGTATTAAGGCTGTCAAACTGGGCAACATAGTTCTAATTGACATCGACCATAGAAATAGAAATATATTTATTGCAAGAACATAGTTATGTTACAGTCAGTGTGGTGTTACATTTCAGAAAGTCCTTATGTTCTACCCTATGATAGGCATGCAATATAAAGCTAGCATGCAGAAACAGTCCTATTAAAAATATACATAATTTATAAGTATATCACAGTGATAAAATTTATATTAAGGGAATTTCGAAATATCTAAGTATCGTGTCAATTTTAGAATTCTTGAATTAATTTAACATATGCACCTAAGGGTTAAATTTAGTCGAGTAAATTTATTTTTTTACAGGCGCGAGGCCATTTCCATGATCCCAGTAGCGCCGGACCATCACAAGGCAAGGATTGATCCAGGGTATCTTCCGTTACTTTCGCCAAGCAATGAACGTTTCCTACGATTTACTTCCTCCATGCAAATTAGACATAACTATCTATTTATTAATCCTATGTACCGCACTTCACTTATACCAAGGCTTTTGCAAGTCGTACCACATTCAAATTATTCAAATATAATATAAATATAAACAAAAAACTAAGGAACATTTGAATCTTAATAAAGAATACTAATTTGTAGAGAATAAGAGAAAATACCTCAAATGACGAAACACATTCGATAGAGTTGTTCAAACATAAATAAATATATATATACAAATAGGTAAGCTTTAAATACTGTTACAGATTGCATTGCGTAATATTTGCCGAATGTTGTAAAATTAGTAAATTTATTATAAACTACTTTATAGTTTTAATACTTATAGAATATACCTAATATAATAGTAAATTTTCGAAATTGTCAATATTGGACCGATTGATGTGAAATTGACTTTTGAAATAAAACCCTTTCCTGCTGTGAGGTAAGAATTTGCTCAACGGAATTGATTTGTTATATATTATATGAATATAGCATACGGACAATCTGTGGCATATATACATGGGCATCAGTGGAGTTGAGTTATTACTATTTTGTAAAATGTAAAGCTTACATTTATTTACTTCAGACGTTAATTTAATTTTTACCTACTGTTTTACTACTACGGAATACTCACTTTTTATAACATTAACTGTTTATAAAGCAGTTTCATTATGAATTATGGATAATGTCATGTGTTCAAAGGTGTCTATTTATTTATATATATTATTTTATTTTATATATTTATATAATTATACACGGTGCTCGTGAGAATTCTGAAAGATTATAATGCTGAATTCCTGAGCATATTTAGAGTATATAATGTTACATAAAATTTTCTGGATTCCGCTTGGTTCCAGAGATAATTAACCTTTTTTCGAAATAAGTTTTTCGACGTAACTCGTCATAAAACTTCTTTTTGATTACAATGCTACCACAATGTGTTCTAATATTACGACACCTTTTGCCTGACGATCAAAAAATAAGAATAGAAATGACGAAAAAGCCTGTCCCTAAAAAAATCATTAAAACAAAACATTTTAAGAAATTGTTGTTGTGATAAAAAGTATTGGAAATGTTAAAAAGTCTAAAAAAAAGTTTTTTGTTTATTTTGATGTCCAGAATGTATAGTTAAAATCTTTCGCAATGCTCGCGAGCACCGTGTATATAGGTATTATATGAAAATAGTTCACCTAGATTGTAGTTATGCTTCTACGGTCGTAAATATATCGGATTATTTATTTTATTCATTTTATTATATAATGATGATTTCTCCTCTAAGAGATCAGGTACATTACACGCATTATTATTATGTAGGTAGTTAAAATGAAAAAAAAACTACTTCATTCATTCAGTATTCAAAAATAAGTACCTACTCAACATCGATACCAATCGTATCTATGTGAAATTTACCACCGACGGTCCGTCCGCTACTTACCTATATATAATATTTATTTAAGCTTAAGTATATTAAACTAGTATTGCCACTTCAAACCTTGTAATATATGTAATATTAGAATTGCAATTAATAAGAAAAGTAATATTGTAATATAATAATCAAACGCATATTAAAATTGTATTTAGTAAACAAAATACCTTATATAAGCATTACGGGTCATTGATAACGAAGATAAATATAACCGCTAAGATTAGCTTAAAACCAAGTTATTTTATTCATTACGATGAACAATGCGAGGAAATAAATACAAAGCATATTGTACTTTTACAAGTACTTACAGTGACTTGTGAATTTATTCTGATTGTGTGATTACTTGATTAGTATCACACATTTAAGATATCACAGATCGATCTACGATTCAAAATAATTTAACAGTCCATGAATAAGGCTCCCATCCCACGACTAAGCGATATTTTAAAATTATACTTACGAGTAGAACCATTCGCAAAGTCAAAGTCAATTTATTCGTTATTAAAAAATTGGGATAGCAACAAAGTCTTTTGAATGGTCTAAGTTACACATACAATTACAACTATTTCCAGTTCTAACCCTAAACCACTGACTCGAGAAGAAATTTGGTGAGACTTGTTTTTTCAAATGATCATGTGTACGTCTTACAACTAACATGCATAAAAACATAATTAAATTGATTATAAGTAAATTGAAATATAATAATAATAATAACAACAAGAGATGTAAAGTAAAGTCTCTAAAAGTCAGAACATTTATAGGTATCTCATAATTTGTAGAGAAGTAAGGGTCTCTGTCAAGATAGGTACCTATACCTATATGTATTCCCATTCCAAGTTTGTTACCCAAAAAATAAAATAACAAGGCTCCCATAGAAAATTTTGCAACATGTTTTAGTGACAATATTGTATAAGTATACCTAGATATTTTTCTAGCAGGAACGAGAGATTGACAAAATTTACATCGCCATAATTGCTATCGACAAGTTTGGTTGTAGGTAGCCGATGAATCAATTTATTAAATAAGTAATGCGCCGTACGCAATTTACAGATAAACTACAAATATGTAAATCATATTCAAAACGCTACATTATTTTTCTTATCTCTTCTAATTAATACTCATTAAAAAACAAATAGGTACTAATAAAAAATATTTTAACGTCATAGGCAATAATTATTATGAAATATTAGATTTTTTTTTATAAAGCCTAGATTTCTTGGTGTTATGAGAATATGGTGAAACTCATCGAAAACAGTTATGTCTATGTTTCATTTTATCAAATTCTTGTTCCTGCTAGAAAAATAAGTATCTAGGTATATTAAATTTATAAGTCAGGCGATATTAATACATATTTCATATTAACCGAACTGAATATGATTCATACTTAACAACGTTTAATAAATTTAATGTATTCTAATTTTTTCTTTCTAATTTGTTGCGATCGATAGTAATTTCCGGTAATATGCTTTTATTTCCTCGCAAAAGATACTTAAGTAAATTAGGTGCATACTGTAATTTTCTACTTACCTATAATTGTTAATACAAACGATTCAATGCAATCCATGAAGTACCTACACTGTGCCTACGTTAAGGCGTTGAGCTTTATAAAATAAAAGTATTGTATATAATAAATATAACGCAACGTTAAATGCACAGGATTTTTGCATATTAGATTGGGTATGAAATTAATTGCTTTACAAAATGAAACCCCTATGGTTCAGGCAATCCTATTATAGGTAAATCTTTTAGAAGTCGATTACATAATATGATATTAAGCACGCGACGTATGTAATACCTAGTACTTACATAGTAATCATTATAAAGGGCCGAATAATTTGGTAGAAAACACGCAAAATCGAATGATCCATCATGGTTGACGTAAGAAAATGCACAAAAGGCCTGTTTAATTCCACTGTGATATTTGCAGTTTTGTGGCCTCAACTAAGAGAGCATTTACCGCATTTCTGAGAAGTGTTCATAAAGATTATCAATATTGATTTTTGTTTGTATAATCAGAATTACTGAAAAAAGGCAAAGCTTGTAGGTAGAATAAATTACTTCATATGTACATACATACAAATGTACCTTACCTAATGTATTAAAAAGCATTACTGGATTCAAAATACGCGATCTACTTATTACCCAATATATACCCAATAAATAAGTGCAGTTCCGTTGCCTGGGAGGTTTTTTGATTCTGAATCAGAAGGTTCGATTTTTTTTATACATAGGTACTTACCTACTAGGTGACTACTTAGAGTTACTACTTATAAAACTTAAACTTATTAACAAAACCTCACTGGCAGGCGGGAATGTACTTTTTTAGGCCTTAGAGCTCTCTAAAAAAAGCTCTCTCTAAATACTGTAAACATCTGGTGAAAGGGCCGATTCTCTATGCAATTGGTAATGTTTACATTGTAGATAACCAAATAACAAAGTTTCCGTTAGTTTTGCCAATTTTCAATTTCATAGGTAAACGGAAACTAGAACCAATTAAGTGGAATATTTTACTTACAACATGTCTCACATAAAGGAGAAAAACGTTACTGCAAAACTTTCCTTATAAAAGTATTTTAATTAAGTTGTAATATTGAATCATCTCCTTTATAAAAATAATAAAAAGACATACTGGGCTCCTTTCAACCGCGATTTTAAACGAAAAATTTTAAGCTAAGGTAGCATTATGTTCTTCCCGTGACATTGTTACCGTAAGGAGCAGGCTAATAAATGGATCAGATATGTAGATAGATCATAATTCAATTTGGAGATAATAATACTCTTATTCAATCTCGATAATGAAATAGTCACGCAGTGAACAGAGCCACGAATCGACACGTAACAATTTGGACTTCGGTCAACGGAGAGCATCAAATTTTTATCATTACCATAATACAGCTGCTGGTTAAAGCGACAGGTAAGTTTTTCAATTATTAAATAATGTTCGACTTGCTTACATTTGCGATTTCTATCTACAAACATTCAGTCGGTCACTATTAAACAGTGTCTGGGCTCTATAGTTTAACTGATGACGCGAAATGCTTCCCAAAAATAAATTCATGCTCAATCTTATATTTAGCACGCTTGCACGCACCACAACGCTTCGCCCAGTTGAACTGAGATTTTGTACAGGTTACAGATCTCTTTTCTTAAAAAAAAACATTAGACAACAAATTGTGGATCCGTAGAGACAATAAACAAACACCAAGCATGGTGGTTCGGTAGTGAAAGTGCTCGGATAAATCAAGGTAAAGCCGCGGCAATAGTCCAAAATAATTTGTTACTCTACACGCAACTTATTCACACCTATTTCCACACAAACCCACGCAAATTCAACGTGTTTTCATTTGCCGAAGCGCAGTCTCGAACGAAATGTAGTGTTCTTAGTTTATCGGTGAAAAGTGGAAACTTTGCTGGGTCCGCAAACAAACAATTAACTGTGTTATCATTACGAACAAATCACGATATACATAATTGTTCTAATCCAGCAAAGCTTCACTTATATGTTTTGTGAAAATTATTTGATAATTATTAATTATACATATGGAATCTGAATTGTCGCCAGATAAAGAGAAAAAAGAAACTGCACGAGAGCCAATAAACGAATACCAATGGGACGACTTGCGAAGAGATCGTGAATTGGGACATTACCCTTGGACACATTTATTGAAGCCGCCTTTAGAAGGCGAAATAACTGCAGAGGATATTATAAGAGAAACAACACCACGAAGAAGTATGTCACGAGAATTCTCACGGTCTCGAACCCATTCACCAGTTGACGGAGGTGGACAAAAAATTCTTAACCTTGATTCTTCCCCGGGAAGCAGCCGTAAACATGGCGATGAAGGTGAAGATGAAGGCGTACAAATACCTAACTTTTCAAAAGAAGTATCTTTAGACTCTGATGAAGACGCCGTCAACCAAGCAATGAGTGCTTTTATTTGTAGACAGCCAGAAAACCAATCAAATCCTCATCTAGAAGCACCAACAAGCACACCAAAAAATGTTTCACCGAAAGGAATCCTGAAGCGCCGAGTACCAGACGCTTACATTGCAGTTACAGAAACTCGGGAAAAAACAAAATGTTGTCATCCTTTAGTTAATAAAATCAAACATTTAGCTGATAAAACTCTTAATAAACTCGAAAAAAGCGAAGGCGAAAAGTCGCCATCACCTAAGCGTAAAAAACATAAAGAAGGACAAGAAATAAGGCAGTTAAAGTCTTCTCCGGGAGCAGTGCGCAGACAAAAATTTAGTGCAATTAAACTTGGCGATTCCGATGAAATGAGTAAATCAATGAGTGCAGATACTCCTCCTCCAAGAAAAAAGAAAGAACATATTTATGAAGATATTGAAGAATCAAAAAGCTCTGAACGAGAAAAAACACTTCAATTTTGCCCTGATATGGAAATAGAACGTGAGAGCAGTAATAAAGAAAACGAAAGCTATTCAGAAAAAAAATCTTTAGCTTCACAAGATCCTAGTCTGGTAATAGAAGATGAAGCTTCGTTGAAATCAGATGAACATGTAATGGAAAAATTGCATAAATCGCGAGAATCCAACAAAGAAGCTGTGATTTTAGATGATGAAATGGATCCAGACGAACCGAATGTTGATGAAATTTTTGAAAATCAGCTAGACGAAACCAGGCCAAAAAATGATTCTCCTAACATAACTATTACGGAAATTTTTGACGATGACATTTTAGAACCGAGCCAGGAACAAGCTTCACAGCCTATTGAATCATCTCCTACGCCAAGCCCGCAAGCAATAATCCATAAAAAAAATGGCGTCGAAATTTCGGAAAAGGAATGGTCCAAAACCTCGAGGTAATTTTTTTAAATTTACATATTGTACTATTTATAATTTTTCTTTTACTGTATACGTAATAGTGACATAACAGCTGTTTCGACATATGCAAAGCGAACGCGCTCGCGTTTTGTTATATATAGATTCGGCCGAATAGTCTTCCTGCACATTGGTTTAGCTCTTTGAAATTGTCATCAGTGATCCGTGCTCGCGGCTGCTTTCACACTAGTGATTAGTTCATTTACTGCCTGGCTTTCATGAACGCGTAATGAGTCATTGCCGGTTATCAAATGGCGGTTTAACATATTTGGTTTTCTTAAAACCGATGACTAAAAATGACCTGCCAATATTACTGCTGGTAGTTAGTAGTAATGACTAGCCTTCGGCGATGGACATCAGAGGGAGGGGCTCCTTTAGAAAAACCCTTGAGGCCTACAAGAGAGGGTAGTGTTCAAGTTTATACACCTGACGTACGATGTGCTTGTCAGTTTTTTCAAAGTGATTCCCTACTACCTGAACGAGTTAACCCAATCGGAACCAGGCCGACGTCGCGAGCTAGTAATTTCAATTCAAATTACAGGTATGTCAATTAAAGTTTTTGATAGTATTGCAGTCATAATAATTACGGTTAGCTGTATGAACTTAAAGTATATTTAAATTTGTTTCGCCCGGTGACTGCTGCGGCTAAAACGAGCGCCGATCGTTGGCCTAATTATGACTCAAGAGACGTGTGCGTAGACTACGTTGTATAAATATAACTATAACGATTTGTGACAATAAATATTTTTTGCGGTTTTTATTGCGTTTGTTCTGCTATGCGAAATGTATGTATTTTTTCTTAGCTAAGGGTTATTGCGAGTTTAAGCGTAATTGTAGTATTATTATAAGTACTGTATGTATATAGTATGTCTTTGTGACATATATGCATCTTTTTCTGTTTCAGCGATCACGAATATGAAATCATCGAGAAACCGCCCCCAAATATTGTCTTTATAACACCCGATGTTGATGCGAAACCTGCTTTGGTGAAAACCGATGATGAATTATCTAGTACCACGTCTTTAGAACGTAAATATTTACAACATCCTTCAGATGATGAAGAACAGAATGATGATAAAGAGAATGAAGGTATTTTGAATGCTGAATTACTTCAAAAGGATATAGAAGAGAGGTACTTTGTTAATACTCCATCCACAATGTCACGAACTGAATGTGAAATTAGTACAAGCCAAGTGGACTCTTCTGCATTAGAAAATTTACCTCTAAAGCGTGACAGTCGTCAAAATGCAGAAGGAATCGATTCAAAACTACAACAACGTATCAAAGAAGGCGCTGGAAAATTAAAGTCACAGGCTGGAAAATTAAAAACAAAATTGCAAAGTATGAAAATGCCAGAAAAACCGAAAGTGAATATGCCAGACCGGCCCAAATTTAAGATGCCTGAACGTCCTAAATTTACACTACCTGATAGACCCAAGTTTACTTTACCCGATAAAAGGAAATTCAGTCTACCGGATCGCCCAAAATTTAAAAAGATAAATCTGTCTGAGAAATTATCCTTTGGAGATAAAAAGAAATTTACGTTACCAGAAAGACCCAAATTTAATGTTCCCGAATTCCCAAAATTTAAAATACCTGATAAACCGAAAATAAACTTTCCAAGCATAGGGAGACGAAAGTCAAGCAAACAAGAATCATCAATCACTGGATCGACTCCAGACGTAAGCAATGTAGCACCTGTTGAATTCGAGACTAAAACATATCCCAGATTATTCAATAGAAAGAAGAAAACGGAATTGCCCAAAACATCATCATCTCCTAATTTAGATAGAGAAGAAACACCTCCTGCTACCTTCACATTCACGCGAATGAAAAAACAACCAACACAATCTTCATCCTATATCCCAGACAGCCCTAACGAACCTCGAGAATACGGCAATACTGACAGTTTTGACGCAGAAGACGAAAGAAGACAATTTGAAGCTACATACGACTTCGATAAATTAGATTCTCAATATATGCAAGATGATGTGCCATTATCGCATCTAAACGATAACGATGACCCAGAGTTATCCACTGAACAACTTTCACCGGTAAAGGAAGAATATTCGCATGTAATAAACGAAATAAATAACGACGAGTTTTTTGTACGACCGCGAGGGATTTCTCGTGAAAATATTCAAGTAAGGGAATACTTGAGTGACGAAATACGACAGGCTTTTAAAATTCCAAAAAATGCACTAGCTTTGATGGGTAGTCATTCCGGCGTTAATGATGAAAATATGTATGCCAATGAACCAGAAGCAGACCCAGAACTTATGCTAGATGATAATTTACGCTATTCTACTGAGGATTTAAATGACAGAGATGACGGCTATTACACATTCCCTCCAGTGCGCCCATCACGAGCTAAAAGAAAGAAAAAAGAAGAAGTTATCGATACAGTTCAGTACATTGACGACAACTTAACTAATGATATGCAGTTTAGTGAAATCGAGTTAGGCTTGGCCGAAGATAAAAAGCAGCTTCATTTAAACGATAATGAGTTACTTAGCGAGCCCAACGGAATAGACAATCAACTCAACTTTGGTCCTTCTAATGAGTTACGGTCTATTCACGAATATTCGAATGACGACGTGATACAATATCCGGAGGATATACCAATCCAGTCACAAACATTGCCAATGCCACCTCAACGAAAAAAGAAATTCGGCAAGCGGGATTTTAAACATTCATCACTGAATGATTTTAAAGATTTTCCAGCATCTGAACTATGGGAAGAGTCTCCAGTGCAAAATGAAGACGTGAGTATAGTATTAAGATATATAGATTGTTCGGAAAGTGAAGGTACGTAAGATGTTTTGACGTTCCATGCTGCCAGACGCCTTCACTTTGCGCACAGACTCTAAAAATGGTTTTTCACTTTTCTTGTAGTACTAAGCTATATGTGCGTAGAAGATTAATTATGCCTTAACCCTTAAATGCATATTGATGTATATATGCATGATGTATTTTTGACTCTATTGACAGCATGTCAGATTTCAAATTTGAATAAATCATTGTCAAGGTCCTGCATTTAAGGGTTAATTGACTATAAGTATAAAGAACAAAAATAAGAATAGCCACTTAAAAATAATAATACGCTTGAGTATTAAAAAGCCATAATTTCAAAACGTTAAAATATAGGCGATAATAAATATAAAAAATACTACAATTACTGTATAATTCACAGGATGGACGAAATTAAGACAATTTGTGTCATTTTTATACCCCAACCCAACATCTTGATATTCCGTCTAAAATACGTCTAGGTATTTTTATACTACGTTAAAAATTATATTGCGACGAAATTATACAAGCAGGTAGTCATTTTTATACGTCACTATTCACTATATTTCATTATAATAATCATTTGACGCATAAATAACGTACAATGCGTGTCGTATTTGCTTAAAACTAAGATCGCAAGGCTCAGCTGCCAAGTAGTCAAAATGGCACTAATTAATAAATAACGCAATAAGTTTTTTATAATTTGTTGGAAGTTAGTTTTTTTAGTTTTTTTTTAAATATACTTAAGAGCTACTTCACAATGAAGTGAATAGAAACTCCCCAGGCATAAAAATTTACTGAGTGAATTTTTATTACTTCCTCAAACCGTAACCAAAAGAAGCTTTCGGTACTATATACCTATATTTCGAGGTAATCTTAACCGCAAAAGCACGCGAAACGAAACCAATTTCAAAAATTTATCAATTCGGAATGTAATGCGAGCGACTAACCTAACTCGTGGAAAAATCTCACAGCTATTGACAGTAGCGACAAAAGAAGTTGTAATCTTGTGGTAATACATTGCATGCTAAATTATTGTATATGGAACAAAATTAGTGGAAGTTTTTCAATAAAACAGGAAAACTAATTTAATATGGTCTTTACTAATCAGTCTAATTACTCCAACATCATACATTCATACATTGGACCAGCCAGCTTATGATGGTCACGCGTTTACCATTAACACTTTCGTTGCCAACGAGTGCTACGCGCTACGCTCGTAACCGATTCCATGATTTTTCCGTTTTGTAGCGAAAATGGACCTCCTACAGAGAACTCCCCTCGGGAGTTCCAGGCGCTCAATGTGTTTATCGTGCTACGTGTCACTTTCGCACTCGCGTAGATAGTTGTTAAAACTTGACGGCAACGATGACATTGGACTGGATCCCTCGAATGTCTGTCTGTTCGTCCGTTACAGCCGATTTGCTCCAAAACTATTCGACCGATTTAGTTGAAATTTTGCACACATTAGGTATGTAAGTTCGTGAACCAACCACGAAGGTGGAACGTCAATAAATGAACATCAAATATATATGAGACCTAGTTTTCTGGATTAAATAGTTATTTGTACAACATGAGAGCAAAGTACATATTTGATGCGAGTGTCAGTTTTGAGTCTTGAGCAAGCGAAAGATTCTTTTATAGAATCACGAGCGTAGCGAGTGATTCTGTAATAGAATCTTGAGCGTAGCGAGAGACTCGAAAGACACGAGATTCAAATAACTTTGCTCTCAAGTTGTACATACAACTTTTCACCTCAGCATGGAGAAAAGGAAATAAAATAACTTCAGCAGGGAGAAAAGGAAATAATAATATTAAATCATTTATTTAATCAAAATTAGTTTTAGTACATATCATTATTGGTACATGTACATACCAGTGTTGAGGTACCATTCTTATCTCTGAGGTTAACATTTTGATGAAAAGTAAATAGTCAAATTAAATATGTTATTAAACATTTATACGTGCCATCCCGTTATTTTTTGTTTTTGTTTTACCATTATGTTTGTAACAGAAAGTACATAATTATAACTACTAAAAAAATGAAAGCTCATAAAATTTTATAAAACAGTTATAATTATTTAGAAATGAACTCGTGTCGAATTTCTGAACGCGATTCTGACTCGCCTAGTACCACGATATCCGTCCGTTTTAAAACGGCTGTCTTTCTCTCTGTCACACTTATATATAAGAGCGATAGAGAGGTGGAATGACGGACGCCATTGTTATGTATGCTTGGTGGTAGGGGCCATATGCCGTTCGGATACAAGGAATCGGGTCCGATAAAACGCGTCGTCTAATACAACTGGCTGAATATGCTAGGATGCCATGAACGAAAAAAAAATGCATATTATGACAATTTATAACGTAACATTTTTCATCTCTGTCTTTTTACTAACAAGTGAAAGAAACAAAAGAAAAAGTTGAAGTCTAAACGTCATGGAAAACAACATTCACTCAGTGAGCAAAATCGCACTTTGCTCACTGATTTCGCGAATCAAAAGAAGTCTTTTCAAGCTGCTGAGGTGAAAATAATAGTAATCGCCACTAAAATATTCACCCGTATCAAATACACACGCTGTATAATATACAGGAGTATCTTGCCGTGAAAATACGAAACGATCTGATTATAGCCTACTTTTGTATATAATTATATATACGATAATATTGGCTCGAGGTATGAAAGAACAGCTGAAGTAGAAAGACGTTTTGTATTCGAATTCAGGCATCCGAGGTGTGACTAGCTGATGAGTCATCAGTGATGACACTGACAATAATATATGAGATAGTAGGTACAGTATGGGATTCCAGTGGTTACAGGGTGTCCGCCGACTACAATGACCACTTACTGCTACTTGTTTGATGCCCATTATTGTGGAATATAAAGAAACTTAAAAATACTCAGGAACTCGAAGATAATATAGGCGGATATATATAGGTATGCAATGTAGGTAAAACACTTTACTCTTTGGCATTTTTCCAATTCGATTCCGAAACGTACTGTCCTACATATCTGTAGCTCGCAGTCAAAAGCTAGTGTAAGATAACTAAAAGTGAACTGTCTAGGTACACACACCAATAGCTAATTAGATGAGCTGCTACTTATAAATCATGTCAGACCAGTTGCTTTTAGGCAAATTGATATGAAGACGAGCTGCGTTTTAGACGAGTTGTTCCACTTGTCCCATAGATGAGTTGCTCTATAAACGCCGTAATACTAACGCATCTAACTATAACTTATACAGTATGTATGTATCACCTCGTAGAGCAAAGAAAGAAACCCATTAATGTTTAGATCATACTAAACAACTTTTACTATGGGGCCAAACCCGAATTCACGAAAAAAAATTTGACAGTTTCATACATTTTATTGCGTGATCATGAACACGTTGTATGGGCAAGTAACTTTTTTTTCGCGAATTCGAGTTTGGCTCCATAGTAAAAGTTGTTTAGTATGATCTAAATATTAATGGGTTTCTTCCTTTGCTCTACGAGGTGATACATACCGTATATTATTAAAATAGATTTGGACAAATACAATCATATTCGTAACTGTAATTAATATTAAAAGCGTTCTCATTGTCACTACCTACTGCTCATATTATCAATTGTAAATTATTTTTACAAATTTTCTTCTACTAGACTCGCAAAGGCAAACTATCAAAACAAATGATAACAGTAAATGGCGGTAATTAGAATAAATGTCAAAACGATTGTTTTTTTTTTAATCATAGGAATTAAAATAATGAAATCAATTATTCTCATGTCACTCGAGATGTCGTGCGATTTATACATATACGTAATTGTACATATTACATTGTATATGGAGATGATTCGACATTTCATACTCGTATCGATTACAATTCTTAATATTTGTGGATACGAGAATAGTGACATTAGTGACCAACTTGAATGTTGACAGCTGCTCCAAATTTATACTCATGCCTTTACAAAAATCGGTGTTAGGTCAATGTTAACTTTTCTTTACAAATTTTACCTATCACAGACAAAAAGTTCCCATACTTGTAATAAAGTGGATAATTTCCTACAGCTTACTATTTTAGAGCACTACGCACGATATGTGCGTAAATAAAAAACTATTTTATTATTAATATAGGAAAATATATGATGTAATTTATAGGTTTAAAACATTCATCATCATCATCATCATGAAAAACAATTTTATTATTAATATAGAAAAATGTATGATGTAATTTATAGGTTTGAAATATTATTTTTATGTATTTCAGATAATTGTGTACAGAACAGAACATGAATACGTAGTTCCTCAAACGGAGACTACGGCAACTGACCGCAGCCCGCTACCACCTCGACGTAACCGCTCGAGAAGTTCCCGCGGCACGTCACTATGTGACGATGATCGGACATCTCAAGGGGCAGAATCTTTAACAATGGATACACATGCGCTTCCCGCTGATTATATCGAAGCTGATAAGCAAACACGCCATGAAAGCCCAGGCTACGCCACCGTTGATAAAAGTGCATATGCGGCTAACAAAGGAATTCGGCGATCTCTTAGTAAAACTCCACCAGTGAGGCGTCGGAAAAGTAATAGTTCGGAGCGAAAATATTATACTGTTCAACCGGTAAGTAAAAGCTTACCAGATCGTCCGCCACGGAAAAAATCCTCCACAAGCCTTATGACTTTAGACAGTTTTTCTAAACGTTCTGTTAGCGGTGACCTGACACAGTATGTGGAAATCGATGAACCACAAATTGATGAAATTCACAAAGACTTAATCTCAGGCGAGGTAGTTAATAAAATGAAAGACAGACCACTGCCACCACCACCGAGGCCGCCAAGAGGACCAAAACGTAGAAAAAGTGAAAAAAATTGTTCTGAAGATCAAAATGATGTGGTCGTTGCAGAAGATTCTATAACACCGGAAGATAAGAAACTGAAAGTAGATGATGTCGTGGAGATGGAAGTATCAACTCAAACAGATCCCCTTCCTGATGATATAGACTATGAATTAGGAATGGAAGAAAACCTTGATTTTTCGATGTCAAGTTCACTACGAGATATTGTTAATGAAGAGCCTTACAGAAGTAA
Organism: Thaumatotibia leucotreta; assembly: GCA_025490895.1. NCBI lineage: Eukaryota > Metazoa > Arthropoda > Insecta > Lepidoptera > Tortricidae > Thaumatotibia > Thaumatotibia leucotreta. The sequence goes on from JALPQI010010862.1 coordinate 47,077, forward strand.
ATCACACAGTAAAGTAGGAGAAAGTCCGAGAATTTCCCGACCAACATCTAGGTCTGAAAAATCATTTAAACTTTCAGACCCAAAAATATCTGAATTATCCAAAACCAACATAGGCCGCACATCTCCTACAGTAATTTTGGTAGAGAGACGCGTTTCAAGTCCAACGAGGATAAATGAAAGAGACGAAATGTTAACCGAAGCATCTCTGACAGTACAACATATTGACATTGACGAAGCCCATATTCCAGATGTACCCCCACTTCCGAGGCCTAAAAGTGTCACTAACGTTAGCCCTAGCCTTAAGAAAACAGTTCATTCAAGAGATGATCAAGCTCTTGAAAGAGTATCTGAAGCAAGCAGAGAAGTCCAGCTGGATAATCTAGTCACCCAACGATTACAGGTAAGGGACTTGGATGTGGGACGACTTAATGTTTCAGAATTACAGGCTAGCAAGATTTTAGTATCAGACATAGAAGGTATGACACTGCAAGTAACTGAGTTGGATTCTAAATCAGGCCACATTTCAGTCAGCGGTATTGAATTTTCACAATCTGTAATTGATGAAATAGTAAAGAAATTTGCCGAAATTTCAACAAGTGCAACTATATCACAAGCACCTCAAGAAATACCAAGACCAATAAGTAGAGAAGAACAAACTCAAACCGATCAATCAGCCGCTGGAGATGCAACGAAAACAGAAACCAAATCGGCTTCGGAGGTTGATCCAGGCTCTCCCTCTACTGATCAGCCTTCACCACCATCTGCTCCCTTCAAGCCCTTAAATGAAGAAGAAGCGGCTGTGCCCCCACAGAGACCCCCACCGCCAGATTTAACTCCTCTGTTGTATTCTTATCTTCAAGATATGACTATGCCCCCAGCCTCTTATTACCATAGGCCTGCAGCGTTGAGAGACCGACCATTTACCGAATTTCACGAATCGCAACATCAATCGCCACCACCACCAACAAGACGTGCGAAACGTAGACCCGCTGCTCCACATTCAGAGTCGAGTTCTGACGAAGCCTTGACCCGTCCGTCGCCAAGGCGCGCGCCTGCTCCAGTAAGGCCACATGAACCGACGATAACTGAAGCGGGAGCCAATTTCCTACGCGTTTGTCACAACTCGATTTCGAGAACTATAAGGAGCATTTTTAATTCCTTTGTCTCGTACATAAGCGGTACTGAAGATAAGAAGGATGTACAAATGGCATTGGTCATATTTTTAGTATTGATTGCTGGTTTGATAATGTTTGGGCTGAGCGATAGCCGCACTATTCATCACCATCACTGGGAGTTTTTCAATCCTCCTGATGGTAAACAATGATTAGGTAAGGGACTAATTTCAGTTTAGCATTGTATATTATCGCTAATGGATTTAGAAATTTCAAATATATTTTAGTGTAACGACGTCGCATTTCGATCATATCAGACTTTCCAATACTTACATACACAACTGAGCGTTTAAACGTTACCTACGTATTGTACTTAGTTAGGCTTTATTATTATTTTTAAATAATTTAATGAATATTAACTCGAGTTACCTACGATTTTAATGTTGATACATTATTATCTTATAATAAAATCTAGGTTGGTTATACAAACATTATTTTACTCGTGTTAACGATAAAACAATTAATTCAGTTTTTAAATTCTAAATATGACTTGTCTTTGTCTTTATTGTAATAATAACTTAAAATAATATTCTACTAACTGAGACAAATGACACATGAAAAGAGATACCTAATAGGCTTAAAAATACTTGGAATATGTAACTATAGCGCCTACCCAATTGTGTTCATCCCACATTATTGATGAACGGGTTAGAAATTTTATAGCCTTCTTACCGTAGCGCTCTTAGGAATATCATTTGCAATACACAAGT
>JALPQI010010863.1:0-37098 GCA_025490895.1 Thaumatotibia leucotreta
CATTACAGAAAACTTTCGGAGGAACATAATGTCATTCGTGGCCTATTGGTTATCACATAACCACACACACTACGCGCATCCCCAAGGGATCGCTGATTCATCCCTATGACACTACGGTCTCTAAAACGCGACCTCCGCCAGAGCCTGTCGCGCACCGCGTACCCACGGGCTACTCACAGGCAGACACAACGAGCTACGGCTACGATCAAGCCTCTGGTACGGTCGACCCATTCTGACCTCAATACATAATGGGATAGAAATGACTACTGTTACATTTTACGAAATCAAATTTGAAACATTCCTCTTCTATAACCTGTTAGAGCATCGTAGGAACATCTTACAATCATCAATGTGACTCTATACACATCCACCACTTTAGCAAGGTACGCAGGTATACCACCAACAGTTATCAGAAATACTGTAAGCAAACTCATCGTGCATGACCTCAGCAATGTACACAGAAAAACAATCTACAGTCATCAACATGTCACAAAACACCCGCTATCCTAGTAAAGTACACGGACACATCTATAACCTTTAGCGCAGTCACTGACTGACCTGAATTTAACTGACTGACCTGAGTAAATAAAGTTTGCAAGAACACTCTATAACTTTCAACAACATTGTTGGCAAACTCATCATCCACGACCTTAGCAAGGTACGCAGGAATACCATCTACAGTCACCATTAATACTGTAGGAACACTTCATCTACGACCTCAGCGAGGTACGCAGGAATACCATCTACAGTCACCATAATACTGTAGGCACACTTCATCCACGACCTCAGCTAGGTACGCAGGAACACTGTCTACAATCATCACATGACTGTACGAAAACCATCCACAGTCACCAAACGGACTGTGGGCAAACTCTGAAGCCAACTAATTACTTTGCCCAACATACGATTTACAACATTCGTCATCACGTTTGGGATTTTGACAAGACAATGTCAAAAAATCATGCCAGTCTTTAGGCAATTAACACCCCGGCTCATTTTTACCCCCAGAACGTAACGGTATACCAAAAATTCACATCTATCATCACGTCATCAAATATCACTCGGTTACATTTCTTGAAAACCAAGTTCAGTTTTACCAATTAAAAGTCAAAATGATTTAAACTAAAGTGTCAATCCCTCGACTCAAACAAAAACGTAAGTTACTCAACCAGGTTACACCATAACCATGCGCCTGATTTAATTTCTGTCCATGGGCTTGTTAGGATCCAATAACCCATCAGAAGTTAACCATTTCGCAAAGAGTATACTGCACATAAAAAGCAGTCCAAGTGCACGTTTTACATGCTCCGGCACTTCTGATGCGATTATTAGATCACGCTCAATCCATCGAACTTGCTCTCAGTCCATTGAAAGCTCAAATGACATAAGAACTCATTAAATTTAACAATTACCCTTTCCGCATTTAAAGTAGTTAATAGAAAATTAAATTCCGTAATGCAGTATCACATTTTCTTTAGGTACTCATTTAATCAACTAAGGGAATTAAAATCAACTTCATTAACATTTGAAACAGACTAGCAAGTCTATCTATGTACTTACTACTTTACTAGCTAGTAACCGACATAGTTCTACAATAGTAAAAATGAAACACAAAACAAAAACAACAAATGGGTTGCAGTACTCACAGCAGTTACAATACTCCAGATGCTACACCGAGCAATAGAGTCTTAACAACCACCTCCATGGCTGTCGGACAATCAAAATGCCTTGACCACTTACACCATTAAATCAAACGCACGCCACTCACAATCGTGGCCGCACTGAGACGGAAAAATAGATCCGATTTTACACCTACGACTACGAATGATAAATGGTGTATGTAGTCCGAGAAAACTGAACCCAACAAAAATGTAAAAAGTTTCATTCCACGATTGCAAACTATACGATTGCAAACTATAATGACTAATTCTAGTACCCACAATTTTAATTGAACTAAGGTAGTCAAACTGAAACTATTGACGGTCCAAATAATAAGAAATGATTAAACCACCATCATCATCATAACCACCATCATCATCATAACCACCATCATCATCATAACCACCATCATCATCATAACCACCATCATCATCATAACCACCATCATCATCATAACAACCATAATCATCATCATAACCACCATCGTCATCATAACCTCATAACCACCATCATAATCATCACCACCATCACCATCATCAAAACCATCATCAACATAACCATCATCATCAACATAACCATCATCATCAACATAACCAACATCATCAACATAACCATCATCATCATCATAACCATCATCATCATAACCATCATCATCATCATAACCATCATCATCATCATAACCGTCATCATCATCATCATCATCATGATCATCATCTTATCATCGTCATCATAATCATAATCATCACCATCACCCCTTATCAGAAATTATTATAATAGATCTCAATGCGTTTAATAAAACTTGTCTTTAATAAACTTGCTTAACCTTACGTTATCGCTGTCTAATTTAGTTTTAATTTTGCAATTCTTGCTCAAGTTTAACTCTATAGAATCGAAAGGGTAGAAGCCCTCGATGACTCAACAACATTGGTTTCACCAATTAGCTCAGGACTCAAATAGCCCAACAAAATGTGAACTCCTCACCGGATTGACAACGGGTCTACACCACGCGCTGCACCACGTGTTCACGGTAGGCAGCAGCGACACCAGCCATCAGCCTCTGCCGCGCCGTCGGGGTCAGGACATGATGATAGCAATAACTTGCAGGCCGGCAGCTCGCTCCGATTCACCATGTTGAACTGTAATCATCAAATTGTAATTTTCATGCGAGCTCTCAACTTAACCTGATCACAGAAATAAAAAGTTGAGGTTAGGGTATTGGTATCTTTTGGTAACTTTGTATTAAAATAATAATGGGCTTCACTTTACTACAACCAAGTTAATCTCGCAAATATTAAAACGTTTTTGAGAACACAAAAACTTCACGCTAAAAATAGAAATGTCAAACTGTTATTTCTTTAAATGAATGCTTCGAATTTTGCATTAAAACAATTGGAACGAAACCTGTCCTTTTATATCCGTTGCTCCAAAAGCAACTCCCGAAGAGCTGAAGTCTTTATTCTCCTTCATTTCCTGGACGTTTCACAAGAAATTGTGGTAGTTTCATCGCAACAGCATAGTCATCCTGAACGGAACTTCTGGCTACCATGAACGTGTTGTTCTTGAAATTGAAACATTCTGAGCTCGTTTCATTGCCACAACATAGTCATCAGTGTCATCACGAACGAAATCATCACGAAACATTCTGTAACATAAATTTCACACGCATGGAAAAATTAAAAAAAACAGGCATATGAAATCTCTAATCAATTTTTGGTAGACCACAAAACAAAACCACGGGTTACCTGCCCGTATTTCAGAACTACTAGTATTCTAAAAATCAGAAAAGTAACAAGTATGAGCCATGATATTCTTTGAAATTATTTAAATTACTGTTTTTTTTTGTGAAGTGGGTGGGGTACCTACCCACACGTATTGTAACAATAGAAATTCCATAAAAAACTAACTTGATATCTCAAATTAAGTCTCGAAACAGACTTTGCTTCAAAAGATACGAGTAGTTTACACCTTACACCAAATAAAATAGTAACGATAGTGCAACCTTACCGACTGTCGATGATTTCAAACCTCACTCTTTACGTGTGGTATATTTACCATCACCGCTTATTGTAGGCGATTAGTCAACATCCCACTTTCTGATGTCAGAGGGACAGCCGAGATCAGGGGAGGCGAATATTCAATTCCTAAATACTTATCGTACCTACTTACAAAGGTGTATACTATGCATGGACGCACATAATTAAACACAAGGTAAATTACAATCTTTTATTATACTGGTTCACAAATGATAAACCTCTGTCGTGAGAAGAACCAGCAAGAAACTCAGACGGTCTTACATTTTCCAAACTTTAAATAATCACAACAAGTACACACTTAAAACAAGACTATTTTTACAACACTTTAAACTATACTGATAGAAAACGACTGGAGAGTTATAAGCTTGCGTCCATGCATCATTTACTCAACCCTGGAATGCTTTATTCCCAGTCTTAATCAAGAATGAATCCCTGAACACTGCGCTAGTGACCTTTTATAATGTTAGCTCCAAACTACCTGCTTCATAGGCGGGTAGATATCAACACGACGTTTAATGTCTACCTGCATGGACCAAGCAAAGAACATCTCAAGCAAAACATTGCTTATCGTTTTCTACATTTTATAACTCTTAACAAATTAAATGTAAACATTGCAAATAAGACTATTCAGACGTTCGATGACTCGACATGTCGTACACGTCTGCGCCAACTGAAGCATGTCTCCGACATATATAAAAAAAATAGAAAAAGGAGGCATTTCAAAAAAAGGTAGTTACCTGTATAAAATTTGCCCCAAGTGAAAATGGCATCCTTGTAAATAAATTCCCTCAAAAGTTGATAGAAGACTCAGTAAATCTCAGTACCTATCGCAGCTTTTTCGAAATCCAATACGCATATTTTAGGTACAAGATCGATTCCATTTTCATTGCCGTATTCTATTAATATTACGTAGTTGCTAAACGAAATTGTACGTAATGAAACATTTGGTAAACCATAAACAACAAAGTGTATATTACGTCAAGTAAAACATTCGGCCACATGAATGTTGGCATTTTGAACATTTGCTTTGTAAAACACGGACCAAATGTTAAGTTGGTAACTGTGAGGTTGGCAAATAAAACAAAACATTTTAATAAGTTGGGAAATGAACATTCGGCGAAGTAAAATTTCGCGAAACGTGAGTTGGGAAGTGATATTCGGCCATATAATTTTCGGCGATAAATAAGAGAACCTGTTAAATAAAATAAAATAAAAAACCAACCTCAAAATGCGACGTTAATTTACAAAGGTGTTAAAAAAAACATTCGATATAAAACGTTTTATACCCCTGGAATGTCACTTTAACATTGACTTTGTAATGTCATGTCATTGTCATAGATTGTTTACATTTTTGATCTCGAATTCCATTTCAGAGCTTATACGTAATAATCAGGCATTACAACACTCGTGTGATACTATTATGAAACTCACCTTCGGTTCGTTTCATAAACCCACACTCGAGTTGTAATGCCCCTCGTTACGTACGGTTGCATAAACTACTATTATGCAATTTTAGAATTATAATTAACGTAAGACTCAACCATATTAAAATATTATCGAACCGGGTTACTCACGTATTTAAGTCGATGGTTGCTCGACAGGTTTTGACCTATGTGATCGCGGCAAAATCGCGACGCACTCGCGGCGAATTGGTTACGGGCATAACTAGGTAGGACTCCCTACAAAAACGAACGTCTATCAAAAATGCAGGTTAGGTTCTCGGAGGTGTGCGGCAGCGTTCCCGAAGCCCCGCACACAGAGCGGGCGGTGGAACACCCCAGGCGTTTAGTCCGTGCGAGTCGGACATATTAACCAACCGGTTGCTCCCGAGCCGGGTGATGGTGATGATGGTATCCATAACGAATTCCCCTGGGTTAACAATAAAAAAGTATCGCAAATATAATGACAGAATGCGAATCATTTTTTATGCAAAACAAAACTCTACAAAACTTAAATTGACGTGAACTGAAATGTATGAAATGAAAATCGAAACATTAAAATTTCCATTAAACATTAATCTGTACCTAATTAAAACTTCTGCAAAGTAAGTTTACTGCGGGGTCCATATTGGCACTTTTTTTTCGAATATTTTTACTAATACCGTTTTTTACTCATAATCATCATTACTCCGAAATTTTTTTTCTCATAATTTTTTTCTTACTAAAAGTTATACTTCTACCTACAATGTTCATAACGATTTTTATTTCGAAATTTTATCCTCCTAAAGTCGTCAAGTAGATTAATCTATACTCATAAAGTTATTTGAAATAAATTGTTTATTTATAAACATTTTCCCATTAGGTTCACTCTGTTGTGGTATAATTATTTTATGAATAACATAAACTATGTAGTCATAATGGGCTTTGTGCAGAAACTGTTGTGACATACTCAACTTTAGCATATTTCTTTGTGGTAGATTTCGAGTTGTTCGAATATTATTCGAGCATAATTTCGATGCTCCTATTTATGATGAGGCATAATCTGGATGTGCATAAAAAGTATCGGCATAGTTTGTTTTAGCATAACAGAGAAGGAATAATTACAACCTCTCAATATAATCGAGGTAGTAGTAATATTCTATACGTTACTTACTGTGTTACTGAGCTGAGTACTTTCTAGGTTGCTAAAAAAAAAAATAACCTCGAAGACTAAGGCGGGAGCAAAGCTCCCGCCTTAGTCTTCTAACCTAACCTATCCCAGTCGGATCTGCCCCGGAAGGTTTTGTTCGCTCGCTTCGCTCGCTCACTGCAGAAATTTTCACCCTCACAGCAAATTCTGCCTGACGAAAAAGGCAAGTTTCGAACATGTGGCTACATGCCCAAAAAAAAAAAGGCAAATCTAATTTCTGTCTTATAACATTCGGCGTAATTAATGATATGCCAAGATAGTTTCGGACAAAATAATATTCGAAATATTGTTATTTAAGCCAAGTGATGTTTCTGTCTCATTAAGTTGATGCCAAAATAGATTATACCAAGTCTGTTATGTCCTAAGCGTTTCGGACAAAAAAAGTTTAGAGGGAACCCGTTTAGTACAGTACCTACTCTGCCACAACCTGATTTGTGCAGGTAGCTAGTTTACAGTAATAGTACGATTTATATTTAATTAAACAAAAATAATTCATACATAAAACCAGTACAGATAAAAATAAATACCTACAACATTAGAATATATAGCATAAAATAAGTATAGTGAAAAATTATATGAACATAAAAGTTAGTACTAAAAATATGTATGAAAAACAATATTATGAACATAAATAATTCTATGTGACGATGATTATGAACAAAGATTATTCTAAATACCGATCATTATGAAGTTAAATTGTATAACAAAAAATTTCGGAGTTCCAATAATCTAAGTTGCAATTTTATAAATAGGTACTTTGGCGCACCCTTTACTGCGATATGATCATTTTGTGAAATAATGATAATATGCGTAAAATTTTATATGAAACGAAATTCTATAAAATTGTAGTCTACGACACAAAGTACAATATCAATCAACTATATTACCGTATGTATGACTGCAACATCTGCCAAGGAATTAATATTAATTATACAAATTTCGCAGTTCCTCAGGCCGTGTTTCCTCGTTCGTACCAATATGACTTAGACTGCGTCAAATTCCGCCGCACCCATGGCTGCGATGGATTGAAATCGCCAAAAGATGGACCGAAGGTACGCATGCAGTCGTATTCATCGCCGGTGGCGCAAAAATGCGTTTAGGTACAGGCGTTACTTGTCGAAGGGCGATCGAGCTTAAGCCGGGCGATAATTAAATGCTCAATAAAGCCTAAATATTACATGATAAAAAAATTGCTAACTAGGACATCTAGGGCGAAGAGCGAGTTGTTTCGTCCGAGCCCAAGCGAGACGAGTGACATATTTCGTTATCGATCTATGATAATGATTGGCTTAAACTTTTGGACGCCAATTAGTACTCACCAATATATCGGCACCGCAGGGTCAAGATTGGCACAAGACCGAGACGAATGGCGTACACGAAAAATTACAATAAGCACCTTTATAAAATAGTTCCCATCCAACCCCACTTTTAGACCAAGCTGATTACATTTCAGGTCCCTCTCAAGCCTTACTGCCGAGACTGTGTCGACAAGAAAGACACAGGACTGACGCCCTTTCAACTCGCATGGGTTAAAGACCCTGGACAGAAACGGTGGCGCAACTACCCAGATGTCTCAGCCACGCTCACTGCTGAAGAAATTCGAAAGTCAATGGTCGAGTACGTTAAAGGGATTTTTAACTTTGTGTTTGGCTAAGGATGAAACATAGTTGGTTGATATTGACCGGTAATAGAAGAAAAAATCTTCGACCATTTTATTGATATTTATGACGACGTGAAAATATCACCGAATAAAATTCATATATGTAGGTATACATCCGGTACATGTGGAGGTTCAGAGGGGAGGCTATTAGGGGAGGACTTTTTGCTGAAAGAAGACTTTATGTAATTTTTTCTCAAACTTGCTACGGAATGTTAATGTTACTTACTTTAAATTAAACCCGGAAATACTGTGTATCCGGTGGCATATGCTAAGATGATATGTAAAGAGATTTCATGTATTTATTTCACACCTAGGACTGCAAACAAACTGTCTTTTGTTTTGAAACGTCAAATTGTGACACTATGTCTTGACATTCAGCCACAGAAAAAAAAATTACCTAAGAAATAATGTCTATACCGCCAGGTAAAAGGATACCTCAAACAGATAAAAAAAAAACTAGGCGCGAATGTTTTTTTTTAATGTTGTACGATATTGTACTATTGGTTTATTTACAAATCAAATAGTATGGTTCGGTGAAATCAGTTCGTTTTATTTCATGGCAAGTTTGAGAAAAGTACAGACGTGCAAGCAGAGAATCAGGGTTACAAGCCGCGTATTCCTATCTGGCCTCAGTTCCTTCGGCCAGATATATCTACTTGGCCTGTAACCCTTCGTTTCCCGTCCTCATTACTGTAGTAATGTACTATTTCTCAAACTTGCTACGGAATGTTGATGTTACTTACTTTAAATTAAGCCCGGAAATACTATGTATCCGGTGTCATATGCTAAGATGATATGTAAAGAGATTTCATGTATTTATTTTTACACCTAGGACTGCAAACAAACTGTCTTTTGTTTTGAAACGTCAAATTGTGACACTAGGTCTTGACATTCAGCCACAGAAAAAAAAATAACCTAAGAACTAATGTCTATACCAACAGGTAAAAGGATACCTCAAACAGATTTAAAAAAAAGTTAGGCGCGAATGTTTTTTTTTTAATGTTGTACGATACTGTACTATTGGTTTATTTACAAATCAAATAGTATGGTTCGGCGAAATCAGTTCGTTTTATTTCATGGCAAGTTTGAGAAAAGCACTATACAAATCTCGGCGAGAAACAGGGTTACAGGCTGCGTATTCCTATCTGGCCTCAGTTCCTTCGGCCAGATATATCTACTTGGCCTGTAACCCTTCGTTTCCCGTCCTCTACAGTAATGTACTATTAAAAGCAAATGATACTGCATTTAATGTTTTTCAAAAAATTACTCGCTTCACCTAGAAATCGAACCAACTACAATTTTTTTCCTAATTTTGTACCAAACATTTTTGGTTATTCTTTTAGTTTTAGATACTATAATTCTCAAGAAAAATTGTTATTTTTTGAATGGCATTATAAAATTACGATTTTTTTTGTATTAAAGTAGGGAGGTACCAAAAGGTTAAAGGTTCGATGCCTAGAAAAGCTAATTTTTTTTGGATATTAATGATAACTGTAGTATTTAATTTTCAAAATAAAATAATGTCTTCTTTCAGTAAAATATCCTGTCTACGATATTTAAGGTACTTTCCCTTGATGTCCCATACTCTTGGGACACCCGGTATAGTAATAGAATTCGCGACATTACAAACTCGCATCGTATGCAAATGTGCAGTTTTACAAAGACAAAATATGAAATTAAAGCTAGTAAGACGTCCACATTACTCACGGCTCAAAATGCTCTGAATCTTTTAAGCTCGAAAGACCGGTAGAATCATTATGAGTCTCAAAATTATGACTAGGAAGTAGGAACGTTTTTATAAGTAGGTATCACTAATTAATTCAAAAATGTACCTAAAACTTATTTTTTGCCCTCCGCTGGCAGACAGCACATTGCCGGCCGTTGCGCTAAACTAAGTTGCCGCCTGCCGGCTCCATTGAGCAGAAAAATAGTACACACCTCGGCCGTTAAATGGGAAAGGCTCGGATCACATGTTTGTCGGCCTCGGCTACGCCTCGGCCTACCAGTACACGTCACCCGAGTCATTAAACGGCCTTGGCATGTATTCTACTATTTCGATTATGTTCATAATTCTAATATATATTTTTCATCATGCAGGCTTGGTCGTCCATTCCAGAACGAAGCTTGCAATTGGTACTACGAGAACTATCCATCTACAAAATATCCGGTCATCTTAAGGAAATTTTCCAAATAGTATATTTATAGATATATTAAATATTAGGTATAATCATACCATGTACCGTAGAGAAATAACAATAATTACATCATATATTGCTCAAAAATGTAAATAATAATAAATAATTGGCTTACGTTTTAAAATCTGTTTTATCGTAGGTACCTCCCAATTCTCCCATACCACTTCATCTAAAGCAGAGTCCGCAGCGACGTGTTTTTATGTTTTTCTAACACCTAATCTGTTACTGTAATATAAAATGGGCGTGGCGTAAATGTTTTTGTTATCAAAAATACTCAAACATATTTAGTACTCCGACAAATGGAAAACATGCCCCTCTTTCGCCTGCGGACTGCGAAGAGGGGTGCAGTGTTCATTTCGTCGTTTCGTTCGTCGTTAGGTCTGCGGCGTGTCCTGTTTATTTGTCATCCTTGACTTTGAGCACGGGAAATCATTTTGATTCTTAAAGTTAGAATTCGCGCTAGTTTTGATTATTTTCTGACTGACAACCAAAACTATCACTGCCACTGTGCCACTACAGTTAAGACATGTTCTACCTGTGTCTTCTACGTTGGAATTCCTGGTGATTTTTGTGCGTGAACAATGTTTTGATTCACGAAAACATTGTTCAATAAAATTGCAACGGACGGACAGTTTAATTTGCTAACATGTTAGAAAAACAATGTTTTGTTAGATTTTCGTGGCAGTGGACTCGCCTTAATAAACCGAATTGTCATGTAGGTATGATTTGCGAAATCTATGTTAGGTACACATGTTTTTGTACAAGCGCAACGCCAATACAATGACTACTGAGTGGCCTAGGTATACTTCAAAGCGCATAATATTCAAGAATGGTCGGAAAACTATGCTGACGCGAGTACTTATTAGGGCTCACGGTACACGTGTAACCCGCCAAACCGGATACCCGTGTTCTTAAGCCCGACGGTACTAAGAACCCGAATTACACGAACCCGTGTCCAATACACGGATACCGTTTACACGAAACCGCGTGTTACCCGGGTACCCGGGTACTTAACACCGAACCGAACGGGTTCGAAATAATTTGAGCAAATGCAAATATGGTCTATTATTGAATGTAACCTGCAGCTTGGACTCTACAAAACACTACCTGTTCAGGAAAGGTCAGCCGATATAACTTTTTTATTAATGTTTTATAAATTTCGACTCTATCTGTTACGTAATAAGGTCTATTTGACACAATGAGCCTTCCGGTTACCTATCTATTTGTACTATAGTTCTTATAAGTCCCACGACCCATTCGTACGCTTCTCGTCAAAGACGTCCCCGAACCCGCGGGTAATTAAAGTCCGTGTACATAATACCCGTGTACCCGTGTACCCGTGCAGACGGGTATTATTAACACGGACTTTAATTACCCGTGTAAATCGGATCAGAAACCCGTGTACGTGTAACACGAACACGGGTATGAGAAATGTTGACACGAAACCCGGACACGACCGCGAGCCCTAGTACCTACTTATCTACCCTAAATCTTGTAAAGCGAAATCGATTGTACAACCCCCTATAAAATATGGACCAAGTAAAGCCTTCGAAGTACTTTCCCGGTGTGCTATACCATATTAAGCCCCAATCTTAGTACTTCCATATGATTTCATGAAGACCTAAAAAATTCAATTCAGAATCAATCATTTTCCATTGTGTTCAGGGTTAGTTTTGGGACATCACTTGATGTCTACTTAAGGTCCTTAGTACACATTGACCCAATGTAGGCCAACCTACCTATTAAGGATGCCGTTATACGACAGACGAGCAAAGCAATCTCCCGACCTCACTCCATCGTATTTGTGTTCCTTATAGTTGCCGATTTCTAAGAATGAACTTTGGACAGTTTAGAAATGAGCCTTATATATATGATGTAAGACTATGGGAAAAATGAGTCTGTGAGTCTTACCCCCGTACTAATACCTAAGGATTAATCTATAACTGTCAACAGTTCATTCTTAGAAATCGGTAACCGAGCGTTTTCCTAATTAAATCTCAAAAACCCGATTCTTCCAGATCTGGACATGCTTGGGCTCATTTGGAGCCGATTCGATCCCAGTAATACAAAATCGTGTCCCAAAATTTCCATACAAAATTTTAGTTTCCGTTACGCCACGGCCATAGTAAGTTCATACAAAAATCGTGACGTAGTGGACGTTTTTTTTTGGGACACTATTTTTATTATCAGGATCGAATCGCCTCTTGATTCTAATTCGAATGAGCCCAAGCATGTCCAGATCTGGAAGAATCGGGTTTTCGAGATTTAATTTGGAAAACGCTCAACTACTTATAGATTGGCCCATTTGGGGCCAAAGTATACTGCGGCCTTTTGTATTTACAATGAGGCTTCGAGGCTTCAATGAGGTTTACATTTTGCTTACAACTACCATAAGTATTGCACCATTAAAAAGAAGTTGACATCAGGTTTTACCTTCACGTTTTTCTTTTATTTCACTCGTCAAAATTTATCCGTCTAATAAAATTAAGTCAATGTTATAAAAACTAAAAAAAACGCCGTTTTAATATAACCCGGTTGCGATGGCGAACCAGGACGACGGCCTCTTCCTCTTGGAAGTGCTAATTGATAAGATAATTTATTCAAAAAGTCCCTGCTTTTCAGATAAAGGTTTTAGAACTTGCGTTAGCATTCAGTGCCCCGGTTGTGACCCACTGATACTGTGTGACGATGATGCCGGCACCCGCGTCGGCCCCAACGATACTCCTTTTATTAAGTCATTTAACAGTGGAAAATCTGTTCTTTTTTCACTTAAGCAATCTGATATTGCCAGCGCAATGAGCAAGTTTGAAGTAAAAATGTCTGTTTACAAAGAGCTTCCCTGTGGCTGCTTGCCAACGAAAATTAACCTGGGGGAAGCAATTATTGACATGACTAAGGAGTTTGTGCACGCCCGAAAGATTTTCTTGGAGGATCCTACCAACGTCAGCTATCAAGCACTGAAAGATTCATTTCATATAAAAGGATCAGATGGTGCCGAAACTGGAGAGGTTCTAATGTTCTTGCGTATTTCATGTTTTGGTAAATTGATAGTGACAAAATTCCGAGGAGGTGGTGGTCCTCCTATGTTAGGCAGCGGAATGGGAAATTCTGGAATTATAGACAGATCGTGCAAACCTCCAAGGATTACCCAGAGTCCCAGCGACCCGTGCGCGTGCGGAGCGGCGCGCGCGGGGGGCTCCGGCGGCTCAGGGGGCGTCTGCGAAGCAGGTATGGTGAAGTACAATACTGTACTAACCCCCTTATTCGTAAACGTTTACTAACTTGGCAAGCCGCTAAGTATAGTTTGTTCCTTATATGTCTGTAAGACCCACAATTCTGTGGTAAGACCGAAACGACAAACAATACTTAGTGGCTTAACAATTGTTAACTTAGGAGACGTTTATGAATAAGGGGGTAGCTAATCTTTTAATTGGACTAACGCAAAGGGGGAACAGAACTTACAAAAAATGTTGGGGTTGGTATCAGAGGACTTTTGAAAGCTGCAATTGTATTCAACGACCTGACGTCAGAATGGTGGGCGTCATTCATTTCTTAAACGTCTCTGGAATTAAAAGAGCACATTGCCCAAATTTTGGAGCACAGTTGGCACTTTGCTAGCAGTAACTCTTGTCAGTTCTGTCGTATACCTACCGCAGCTCCATTTGTTAAATATACTTACACCCGCCGTCCTGACGATCACGCCTTGTCGGTTTGAGCTAGGTAAATGTCATATTTCAGCATTTTAGGGACATCTGGGACATATGATCATAATAGCGTAGTATGTTATTCATATTTTAAATCATTCAAGACTTTTATCATTCGAGATAAGATTCTATAACTTGATAAACATGCTTTTAATTAGGTCGGGATGAAAGGTGTTGCCAGCCGAAGACATATAGATAGATATAGATAAGTCTGAGGCGGGCAACCACATATTTCCGGCCGAGCTATGTATAGTGCTTTTCTCAAACAGGCAATGAAATAAACAACAAAAACATCGTTGTTTTATATACATCGTTTTTTGTATACGGATAGTATTGCACAGTGACAGAATGTCATGTTATGATGCCTGTGCCACAAATTTATGTGGAATGGAGTTAAAAAAGAGCACTTTGCCGACCTAGACCTTCAAGATTTATGTCAAATTCCATTAACGACCTCTTGTCCAAGTCGTACCCGAAACGTCATACTTCGCAGCCTATTATAAAGAACATAGCAACAATTTTTCATTGCATGTGTATAAGACGAAAATATTTCTGTTGCTGCAGCTCCGGATCCCTACAACAGTAGGCCATGCGATTACCTCCCTGAAGACCCATGCTTCTGCTCTGGGCCAAAGCCGGAAACTAAAGAAGCGATGGCCTGCAGAAACACGGAGCAATACTGCTTACATGTACCAAAAGGTGAGAAAGTACACTTACAATTTACTAACAAAAAATAGTGGTATCCATGAAACGCCATGTTCAGTATCATATTTTACATGAAATAAAACTATAGAAAACGGATAAACTCGCTTATATTAATCGAATCATCCCGACGTTCGAATCATACAAAGGAAGGGATTTCGTCTCAGGACAGAAGTGTAGGGATAGAACCGGCGTAGATTATTTATTTTGTTTCTTGTCTTCATTCTGAAACTACTTGTAATGAATAACTAGCTTAATTTGCAAATTTAGTAAGTACATCCAATCCACCCTTAGAATGTATTGTCTGCGGTTCATTATATTTTCTTTGTGGGTTTGTTTTGTACTTATCTTTCTTATTTTGATGGATGTAGATCTATCAAATTGGCAGAGCACGAACCCTGTAAAGTGTTCGAAACGTCGGGATGAAGTTAAATTCAATTAATATACGCGAGTTTATCCGTTTTCCATAAATTTTATATCATGTGTAATCCTCGCGAAAAGAAAATATTATTATATTTTATTTGACAGAAAAAACGCGTCAACAATCATGAATTCATAATCTTGAAATTTGGTCTATTTGGTTAAAAGGCTAGCCGACACAAGAAAAAGATTTATCCTAAAATAAAATGATACATTATTTTTTTCTGCTCATAATAATGTAATTTATAATGTTTATGAATAAGAAAAAAATAAACAGTATTTACTTAAACGGATCAGGGTCACCACTATTTTTGTTTACTTATACATAACTTAGTCGAAACCAGTTTAATAAATAGCAAGTAAAATAATCGATATTCATTCAACACTATTTATTCGCCCCAGTTCTACATCTGTAACAGATCTTTTTGTTCAAATCGAGCGCATTTAACTGTCATTTTCAAAAGCTTGAATGTTGTGGTATTCTGTTACGATACGTGAAGCATTTTAATGTTTTATTAAAATCATTTGGATATCGTGATACCTACTTTAATATCTCAGCAGTCAAACCCATTATATTTAACATTAGTTTTAGCTACTTAGTATTAAACGAGACAAACGAGCATACTTTTCATAAAGACTTCATAATTATGACATGTTAGCACCTATGTAAATATGATCAGGATTACACCATTAAAATAATTACCTTTCCCTGTATTATGCAGCGGGCACCCTGTATTATGCTGAAATTGTTTGTGGTCAGTAAGTTCATGCTTAAGAAAATGATTGCAAATTTATAGACGTATATAAATCCTTATGAAAAACTAAACAAAATAAAAATAAATACATATGTCCTTAAAACATAATACCATAATAAATATTTCATAAAAGCTATAGTCAAACCACCAATAGGCTGAACCAAGACGAGTTTCTTTGCTTCGGTACATATACACCGAAAAGTTAACTCTCGTTCGTTTCGTTTATTACCAGGTATATTTTTTAACTTAAGAACCAACTAAGATAATCACATAAGTACCTTAAAAGGAGCAGCATATGGGGAGCTAGAGGAGGGAATATATAAAATTTAAAAGTGAAAAAAAGATGTATTTACGTAGGTACTTATGTATTTATCCAGCAGTGAAGTGATTAATGCCCAACTCTTCGTATATCAAGTCTTAAAGATACTTCTTCTTCAATATCTAAAATTGTTAGCACGCTAATTTTGTACGTCAGAACTGGATACATGAGAACTAGTTTCTTAATATGGCCAGGTCACAATACTCTATATGAAGAGATAGGCACCAACCTATGCGGCAACGAGCTTAAGATCAAAGTGCCAGCCCATGCATCCACCATAAAGAAGATTAGTCAGACGCATTGCGCGTTACAACGCCCCTTTGTGCCGCCTAAAGCAAACGACAAAAAGAACGACGATCCTTGCAAACCTCCGTGTGCAAAAAATCAATTAAGCTTGGCATTACCTTCCGAAGATATTTGCTGCAACGGCCCTCAACTCGCGGAAACGCAATTCACATGTACCACTGAGGCCTGTCCTATGACTTCTAAACACAACCAGCCGACTACTTCGGCGAAACGATCTGCAATCGGCGACGTTACCGTTAACAAAGACGCGTTTGTTTTAAAAGTAGCTAAAACTGAGGTTCAGGGAGATAGAAAATGCAAATTAGAGCTCGAGTTGGTTACCCCAAAAGGCGGTGACCAACATCTTCCTGTACAAAAAAGAGATATGAGAATGCAATCCGATCTGGACTGTGAATGTTGTGTGAGAAGAATAAGGAAGAGTAAAAAAGTGAAAAAGGCAGCTGATCCATCCTAGAGTACACTATCATGATTATTACATTCTCAACCATAATAACTCTATATATATTTTACGATAGATGCTCTAATTCTAATTTCATTTGCTCTATGGCGGTTTTATGATATAGTCACAAAAATTGTGCAGATTGCTGTCCGACGGGAAACAAGGTGATATTCCAAATGCCACAAGATACCTGCGGCTTGAACCACAAGCAGCGAGCTCATTTCAACTATACATCTCATGGAGTGGGCGACATGTCCCGAGAGGACCCGATGCAGTTGATGTCAAGGAGTGCGGAGGACTATCCCGGAGTCGTCTATGATTTCTCTAATCGCGTTATAAAGTTAAAAGTTGGGAAAACCGTGGAAGGAGCGGGACGGAAGTCGAAACTGGAATACCAATTCATTACACCCGTCCCTGACTATGAGAAAAAGGTACCTGTGCGCGACAATCGTGGCTCACAATGCGTGCCCGCCCGCCGCTGTTGCACACCATGTAATGACTGTTGCCAGTAAATTAATACTAATAAAAGTAATAAATACTGCAATATTAGAATAAAATATCAAAAATACTAACATCGGAACTACTTACACCGCATTACGCATTGCGGAATATGTATGGTTTGTATTTGATATATTTTTGGACAATAATGTCATAAAAAATATTTAAATTTTCATTTTATTTTATTTTGTTCCTATATCATCTACAATAAATAATCATCTACTTATACGACATTTAAACATACAATACGAGTATAACGCAATCGTTGATGATTCAACAACAAATTATTTTCCATATGGGTAGAGGTCAAATCGTAGTTTTTGGCTGTGAAGTCAGAGCCTTTTAGTTGAACCAACTCTTTCAAGCAAGTGGTTGATAGTTTTATCTATTTAAAGAAGTGAATGTGGTTCGACTCGACCCTAGCGATGGTCGATAAGCGCTGGAGAATACCAAGTAGGTAATGGGTCAGTATTTGATTTCGTGTAAATCGCATGTCTTCCATGGTTTTTCATAATAAACCCGAGTCAAACACTGACTGTAATTACCCCTGTTGGTTTGATTTTCCAAAAAAGGGATTGTAGGTATGACATACATTGTAATTATGCGCTCTATGTTATAAATATTATGATTATACCTAGATATTTTTCTAGCAGCAACGAGAGATTGACAAAATTAAACATAGACATAATTGTTATCGATATAGTCTTGTTGTAAATTTAATAAATAAATTTGTAGGTACCTAATGCGCAGTAACTTAGAGATAAACTACAAGAATGCAAATCATATTCAAAACGATACATTTTTTATACTTTATATTTTGTACCTATTCAAAGACAAATACTAATAAGAAATACTCTAACGCCATAGGCAATAATTCATATGAAGTATTATTAAAGTAAAGTGTAAAGTAACCCTTAACCTTTTGAACGCCGCTTGGGATGTCATCGGACGTGCCCGTGTCGCCGTCTATACTAAGTTATAACAAACTGTGTAGTGCTTGCCACATAACTTACGATGAAATATTTTATTGTTTATAATACTGTGATTAACTTCGTTTTTTGCCACTTAGTCATTAAATGTTATATTATTATAATTAAATCACGTTTACAAATGTCTTTATTATGGTTTCGTCCCTTTTATTAATGGTTTGAATCTGCGAATTTTACCAGCTATGCAATTTATTGATGGACGTTGCTACATCACTATTATTTCTCATTTCGTATCTGTGACGTCATGAGCGGTCTACTATTTCAGACATTGGCGAAGCCTTGATTGTTTTTTCGTTGATAAGTTGGCACTACTAGGGAGAGGATTGATCGCATTAGAAACGTATCGAATCTGAAAATTTCAACGTTGTTTGGCTTAATAAATCATACAATTTTACAATTCTTTTGATAAATAAATATTGTAAACTCAACATTATAGTACTCAAATTATTTAAACTACTAAACAGTACCAATCTTATATATTTTGTTGACTGGTCATAATTTTGAAATATCGAGTAATCCACATCACTAAAATTTTCTATTTTACATCTTTGACGTCACATGCGGTCTCATTTTTAAGACGATGGCGTAGTCTGTGTTAATTATTATAGCGGAATACAATGACTTGGTAGGGGTTACCGATGAACCACGATAACAGAGTCTTCCCTTATTTATCGATTCAAATATTCTACCATCTATAAAAAACAGACTTCACTGATAAACCCAGGCAGGTAGGCACTAATACAATTTAAATATATTTATTTCTAAGTTCAACTTTGAAAACTTCCAAGGACTCAAATATGTCAAAATGTCCAAGGGTCAAAACATCCATGGAATCAAAATGTCCAAAGAGTGAATGGTATCACAATGACAAGGATTAGGTACTCTATCTTGTACTGCGAGGCCATCACGGCATGTCATGTTGAGAGTCAAGTTTCCAGACGCTGAGCGCGCACTTAGAACTGCCGAAGGAGTATCTATATGGCAATTGCGTATGAAGCGAATGTATCAACACTTGGTGTGGCTACTTAAGTCATTGGGTAACTTGATTCAGTTAAGGACAGATTCTGGTTTCGGCAGAATTTTTTTATGACAGATTCGAAATCTTCATTTTCGTCCGCTCCTTCTAAAATTCTAAATAATTCTTCAGCGGACGATATTGTAGACAATGTACTAGACAACTTATGTCATAATTTTATAAGAACATATCGAAGTGATCAAATAGGTTAGCTAAGTAAGGTCAGTCGCATGCATAAATCTTACGTCGTAAATCTAAATATCGAATGAGAAAGTCGACGTAGATATGCCAATACCAATCATCGTCACATCACTAGTGTCTTTTATATAAGACTTTGGCTACGAGACTTGGGGTAAAATCATACATAATCTAATGGTATAATTGAAGTTTATTTTCATCTAGAAAATATAATAAAATCAACAGATCAGTCTCACTGTTACTTAATCAATAATTACTGCGAATTACTTATGCAAAGAACCAAAGTAAGCTCTGTAAAAGTAAAGAATATCTTGAGAAAAAAATGAAAAAAATTGTCTTATTTATCAGACTGCGGCGACACGAGCTGGGTATTGATTGTCTGATATATCAGACTACGGCGGTCAAAAGGTTAATAAGGCAATGGTAATATATTTACCACCTCATTTTGAAACTTATTCTGTCAATTAATATGTGTCAAACCCAATGAAAATTAGGTGTGACTGATGCCTTATTAAGGGGTAATGTATATTTAAAAATAAAGCGTAGATGGGTCCTGTATTTTTCTTGGTTGATTATGATTTTACGAAGTTAGCATCTTTATTAGAATCGGGTGTATTCATCGATAACAGTCCTAATGTCGATATTTGTTTTAGTCAATCTCTCGTTCCGGCTAGAAAAATATTTAGGTATAGTTATAATATACTAATTTTTTGGAGTTTACAACATTCAGATTTAAGTATGTATGAACAAAATGTCGTCATTGTAGAGCGTAGAATTGATTGTTGTAGAGCTATGAGGCACAGGCCATTCGAGGCAGGAAACTTCCGAATATACAATAAAGATTTTTAAGTCAGGTTGTGGTTACAGCAATTCCTTTGATGTTTGCAAATACACTCGCGGTCAATGAATACGGGTTAGGTGGATTTTTTCATAGAAAATAATGCAAACATGCAGATTTCAAATATTTTTTTAAATAATTTATAGTGTAGGTAAAACCAATTTTTAAATTTGGATTGTATTGGAATTACCCTAAATTTATAAATAAATCCAACTTAAAATTTGTCATTAGGTCGGTTTGTAGAGACAAAATTGTAGACCGGTTAAGAAAACCACCTAAAATGTATATTACCATACATTTTAGGTGGTTTTCTTAAACGGTCTACAATTTTGTCTCTACAAAACGACCTAACGAAAATTTTTAAGTCGAGTTTTTAAATCATGAGTTGCTATTTTTATATCTACGAAGTCATCTGACCTTAAAGTTCCGTGTTTTTCGGATCGGGTGAAAACTTCAGGGAAATGCCAATACAATCTGCTGTTAAAAACGGTTCCACTTGTATTATAAATATGTACCTTTAATATTTATAATCAGCATGTTTCCAGTATTTTCTATGAAAAAATCCACCTGACCCGTATTAATTGACCGCGAGTGTAGAACTACGCGTCCGTCAGGATGGCGCGACAGATCTCTGAATAGTCCCAAAAGGAGGATGGGCAAAAATGTATGGACCCTGGCCTAATAGCCATTTAGCCAATAACAACAAACTAAGTATTTTTGGAAAGGTTGTTTAGTACCTACTCTACAATTTTTGTTTAGAAAGGCAGAGACGGTCTAACAGCTGTGAGAAAAAAGTTATAGCTAAAACAATAATTTACCAATAAGACATTTATTTCGTAATATTCACCTTTGAATACTTTTTGGACAACATACAATGATCCTTAAATGTATTTATATATGTATACATATATAAATACATTTAAGGATCTTAAGAGACTACGACATAAGGAGGACTACCCAAAAGGAGGATGGGCAAAAATGTATGGACCCTGGCCTAATAGCCATTTAGCCAATAACAACAAACTAAATATTTTTGGAAAGGTTGTTTAGTACCTACTCTACAATTTTTGTTTAGAAAGGCAGAGACGGTCTAACAGCTGTGAGAAAAAAGTTATAGCTAAAACAATAATTTACCAATAAGACATTTATTTCGTAATATTCACCTTTGAATACTTTTTGGACAACATACAATGATCCTTAAATGTATTTATATATGTATACATATATAAATACATTTAAGGATCTTAAGAGACTACGACATAAGGAGGACTACCCAAAAGGAGGATGGGCAAAAATGTATGGACCCTGGCCTAATAGCCATTTAGCCAATAACAACAAACTAAATATTTTTGGAAAGGTTGTTTAGTACCTACTCTACAATTTTTGTTTAGAAAGGCAGAGACGGTCTAACAGCTGTGAGAAAAAAGTTATAGCTAAAACAATAATTTACCAATAAGACATTTATTTCGTAATATTCACCTTTGAATACTTTTTGGACAACATACAATGATCCTTAAATGTATTTATATATGTATACATATATAAATACATTTAAGGATCTTAAGAGACTACGACATAAGGAGGACTACCCAAAAGGAGGATGGGCAAAAATGTATGGACCCTGGCCTAATAGCCATTTAGCCAATAACAACAAACTAAATATTTTTGGAAAGGTTGTTTAGTACCTACTCTACAATTTTTGTTTAGAAAGGCAGAGACGGTCTAACAGCTGTGAGAAAAAAGTTATAGCTAAAACAATAATTTACCAATAAGACATTTATTTCGTAATATTCACCTTTGAATACTTTTTGGACAACATACAATGATCCTTAAATGTATTTATATATGTATTTATATATGTATACATATATAAATACATTTAAGGATCTTAAGAGACTACGACATATTTGCGGAAATTAAACACTTTACTAATTTAAGTCTTATTAGGAACGAGTAATAATGACGGTCACTAACTGTCAATCACGAACAATTACGATAGTTAAATTACTCTAACACCCAGTTTTTAATTTTTAAGTGCTATTAAGTTTCTTAACACATATTTGGAAGTTCCTGCCATAGTAAAATTTACAGAGCTTAACATAAGCTATCCAAAGGCATACCGTTTGTCATTATTGGTTAATATGCCAATTTGCCCACCCTCCTTTTCACCTAATAACTGTACCTATACCTCAAACAATTAAGCATTAAATAGATTGTGATATACTTAGACACGCCGTTCTGACGTCAGCTTGACACGTATAACCGTGTATCGCCCTAACGTGAGAACTATGTTCTGAAACACGTATCAATAAACTGTACATAATTAATAAGTATGTACCCGCGATAACGACGTACAGTACCAGGCTATAATGTTTGCACATCGGTCATTGGAAAGAGACCTCTACTTCATAGAGCGTTGTCCCTCTCGAACTTGTGTGACGTTTATGCAATATTAGTTTTCTCTTTCTAAAGACCGATGTGCAAACTTTATCGCCATACCCACTGTATGCTTATTATAGCAACTGAGAATTTATGAGTACAAAACCTTGTCCTTGACATTGACAGTTGTCATGTGGGTAAACCAAGTAAAGTCGTGGATATAGAATTAATAAATTGTACGAAATTTCTAAAAACCAGCCCTGGAGGTTGACCTCCAGAAGTTCGTGAAATAATTGTCTGCTCTGCTAGGCATCAGCGCCAAGGGAAGGAGGTCAGGTCAGGATGCTTGACTTCTAGTTCCTTCCAGACATGTAAGGCCGTGCAATGTAGTCTACTAGTCCACTGACCTTACAGGGGGAGGAATCTTGCTGTTATAGCCAACGTCTCACCCTTAACGGATATGGAACATAACCTAACTAACAATTTGTTTTACGAACTTCATCAAAAACCACACACAATTTGATAAACCGTATGCTTCAAAACCATACAGATCACTGCGCCACATGCAATTCTCTTCGCAGAGTTAAAAACAACCACAGGCCTCCACCGGAGCTGTATCAAAAACACGGTGTTGTATCAACACACATTCTAAACTTGTTAATTGGGAAAATCTACTTTTTTCGGTCTGTTATTACCATGGTTACGGTCTCCTGAGTAACCCTGATTTTATGCAAAATTATGTTACTTGAATTATGAAAAAATACATGTCGTCCATGTTTGTAGGTGGTGGCCCCTTATTTACACCAGAATAATGCATGTTTGTATTATTTGAGTAACATAATTCTGCATAAAACCATGGTTACTCAGGAGACCGTAACCATGGTAATAACAGACAGAAAACCTTTACTCACCCAAATTGTTAAATAAATATTTTAATTTGGTCAAGTACGCAACGTGTTGCTTTTATTGTTTTTCATTTAGGAATGTAACAAAGTAATTCACCGTAAGTCTTCAATTTAATATGAAATTAGTCTTGTTTAAAGTATTATTTTTTTCTCAAACTTGCTACGGAATGTTGATGTTACTTACTTTAAATGAAACCCGGAAATACTATGTATCCGGTGGCATATGCTAAGATGATATGTAAAGAGATTTCATGTATTTATTTCAGACCTAGGACTGCAAACAAACTGTCTTTTGTTTTGAAACGTCAAATTGTGACACTATGTCTTGACATTCAGCCACAGAAAAAAAAAATAACCTAAGAACTAATGTTTATACCACCAGGTAAAAGGATACCTCAAACAGATTAAAAAAAAGTTAGGCGCGAATGTTTTTTTTAATGTTGTACGATACTGTATTATTGGTTTATTTACAAATCGAATAGTATGGTTCGGCGAAATCAGTTCGTTTTATTTCATGGCAAGTTTGAGAAAAGCACTATACAAATCTCGGCGAGAAACAGGGTTACAGGCCGCGTATTCCTATCTGGCCTCAGTTCCTTCGGCCAGATATATCTACTTGGCCTGTAACCCTTCGTTTCCCGTCCTCTATAGTAATGTACTAAACGTTCGCCGACTTACTTTTTTCTTCTTACGGCAATGAACCACTTATTTCTGCTGTTTGGAAAGCGGTAAGCTTACAGTGGCAATTATTCTTTGTGTTATTTTGTTATACAGGGCGTCTCAAAGTTATGGGATATGAAGGGGAAGTACCTTAAATATCGTAGATAGGATATTTTGGTGAAAGAAGACTTAATTTTATTTTGAAAATTAAATAATACTGCAATAAACAAATCGAAAAAATTTGCTTTTTCTAGGCATCGAACCTACTTTAAAACAAAAAAATTACATTCGAAAGAATGGATAAAAAATAACAATTTTTCTTAAGAAACGTAGTATCTAAAACTAAAAGAATAACCAAAAAAGTTTGGTTCCATATTCGAAAAAAAATTGTAGTTGATTCGACTTTCGGGTGAAGCAAGTATTCTTTCTATTTGAATGCAGAATTACTAAATTTTAAAAATAACAAAGTATTATTTCAGCAAAATACACGATCTACGATATTTAAGGTACTTCCCCTTCATGTCCCATAACTTTGGGACGCCCTGTATACAATCTACGACAGCAAATTTTTCTATCTTTATCTCAAAATTATCAAAGTTACTTGCAAATTCGATTAAAAAAAACATACGTTTGATAGACAACTCATGTATAAAGCGAAGTGTAAATTTTAGCCACAGCGAGTACTGTCATCGTTTTACATATTATTTTGCGCTGTGCTAATACACTATAGTAGCTTATGCAACCGTACATATGAGAATGTGTGATTTACATTTTTATTTGATTTTTTTTATTTTGTTTTAATGCATACTTTCTGATGTTACATAATTTCTAAGTAGAAAACCTACATGCTTCCAAGGTTTGTTTAATACGTAAGGTCACATGTATATAGTGTAAATGGCAGTTAGCAATTATAATATCATCCGCTTTAGAAATAACCTTTTCATCACACTTGCTGTCTAAGCGCGCGATTGTTAGACAGCAAGTGGCTACGGCATCTGGCTTCTAACACTCTCGTTAACTTAGTAATTCCTTACTTACCTCCCTTGGTGCACAATGTACTAATCAACGTGCGTTTAACTTGAGTATGTTGCATTACATTCCGGGCCGTAGTATAGATAGTTTTTTTAACTGTAATTTTATGTATAATTTATCTAAATGTCCTTATTAATGTCCTATGCCTACTAACCCCCGTAAATCTTCCATCCGAATTGAAAAGGTCAAAGTTGGGCAAAAAGTAATCCGATTACTCGTTCCAATTACATTTGTACCCATGTGTATTTTCTGATCTAGATTACAAAGTACACATACAGATGTAATTAACAATACTAACTATTTATCGGATTACTTTTTGCAACTAGCGTTGAAAATTTCCGGATTAAATCCAGTTTCTTTCCAAACAGCTCGTTTTTTTCCTGATTTTTTCGAAAAAACAATGAAATTTTCCACTTTAATTTTCAACTCTAAACTAATGTAAATTAGGTCTAATTTTCACTTATACCAGGAGAACGCGATGTCACAGAGGAAAAGTCAATTGAAACAGATGGCAAGCAATGACAGTGACAGTGACAATGACATTGATTGTTTCTGAAAAAACTAATAAGTTTTCATACATTCCCGAAAAAACCATATTGTTTTATTCCGTCATTTTCAACGCTATTTGCAACTCAGCTCTGGGTACGTAAACAATTACCAATCCGTTAGGTAATTAATTATAAAACGCTAGACTACACTAGTAACTATAAACTCATTGCATTGATGGTTCTAGGACTGATTGACATAAATCCACTTTTATAATTAAAATTCTCTATTTATTATTTATTTTAGTTTACTACTTTACATAAATTTGCTCGGAATCCGTTTAAATTGTACTTCCCTGTATATTTGCTGCCTGGCTATTACGGTTTCATTCCAAAAAGCACTAAAAAACTAAAAATACGCACATATCAAGTATCTTAAGTCCTTGTATCGGAACTAATTTATAAACCCTTAAATTGGCAAATTTAATAAAATCGTGCGATCTAGCCTCTTCGCCATTATGTAGAGCAGAAAATTCTGTCTTTGAAAAATACTAAAAGTGTTTCGAAGATTGTTCATTATCACGCTCACAGACATTTTCAATTAAAGGGTTAGAGTAGTAAGGAAATCAATTACCTATCTACTAGTAATGGGTAAATTCAATATTTTATTAGTATCCGATCCCGCATCCGAGAACGACAATTGCAACTTGTTATATGATTCGGTTTTTGGAAAGAACCTAAAATAACAAAATACACAACAGGTTGAACAATTAACCGGTATCCGAGCCATGCTAAAACGGTTTTCTATTGTTTGCCCGAACTTTATATGTATGCAATATTACTCAAAATGCCAGAATTTTACTTACCTTAATTTCATTTGCCTGAACGGTATGTTTACTTATTATAGTATTTTATTAACCGACTTAAAAAAGGAGGAGGTTCTCAATTCGACTGAATTTTTTGGCCATCATGTTTGACATAATTCAGTTTCCCCGGATATAACATTCCACAATGTTTAATGATACGAAGCAATACATATTGTGAACCATATTATTAAGTGCAATAGTAATGTTAAATAGAATATTTACGAGTAAATGCCATACTAAAACAAGTTTATTTTCGGATCCATCCTACCACAGAACCTAGATCATTAAAATGTACAGGCAACGTTATATCCTAACCTAACCTCGCTTTCTGACAGCAGTTCATTTCTGTTCGGTCTCCAGTTAAATCTTAAACTAACCTAGATTTCTGGGAGCAGCACGTTTCTGTGAGGGTCGCAAGTCTATTCCAACCTAACCTAGATTTCGGTAGCTGTTATTTAAGACAGGGTCGCAGTTCTAACCAAGGCATTCTAATGTTGTGGTAGCCAGTTAACTTTGGAACAATCTCACTTCAAATCTATCTTATTTTTTGGTGGTGATTGTTATTTGTCAAGGCCCGCAGTTCTAAACCGACCTACCTTTTCTAGCGACTGTTCGGATGGCAAATGATGTTATGGCATGTCATAAATATGGATTGCAGTGATTAATAAATGAGTTGGCTATTTATATACGGGATGAATATAGTAAACAATGAGTATGGCTTATGATATTATGAGAAACATAGTGCAATCGATTATTATGGCTTAAAGCAGAAACAAGATGGCAAATGAAATTCTGGCAAGTGAGGGTATACGTCAAACTTTTGTAACGACGAAAAATAAAGTGTAGTCCACTGATCGTAGGTGCACCGCCGGGTACGCTGCTGTGCCTGCTTCACCAAAATCCGCCTGAAGAAAAAAAACTGAAAATGGAAATACTAGGATGGGAAGAACAAACAGATTTGATCGAAAAATATATTCTTTCACCTCAAGTCCAGCCAAAACCGGATACTTATGTATTAAAAGATGTATTCCAACGCCATTGGTTCACCTCTAATCCGAGCTCTATTAGTCTCTGTCCCAGTGCCAGTATCTATACTATCAAGTCGAAGAGGCCCAGCGTCTATTTTGTAAATAACGCCAGTCACATTTGGAAGAATAATTATGAAAGAAATTCTTACGGAAATAATATATCAGACACAGTATACGGACTCAAATGCGGAAGACAACAAATCACGGTATATATGACGCTGTACGACCAGTTCTGTCGCCATCGCACATCGGGAACACAGGCCACCGCATCTATAAACAAGTCCTTCCAAGTTTCCATCGAGCGGGATGGTTTTAAATACCAATCCAGCTTACCTGGTGATATTTCTAAGAATGATTATTTCTCCGTATCTAATCTTTTCGATAACAGTGATTACAAAGTAAGTAACTTAGGAAGAACAAATTATTCGGAAATGTATTATTTTAGTAGAAAACATAAAAAACCTCCGAAAATGGAGGAGGATCCTGAAGAACGAGTACACCGAACGAGTAAGTGTGTGCAAGCGCAATCCCTATGCACGAGACAGTCAACATCCGCACAAACCAATAAACAAGCGGGATCGTGCTGTGGAACAGCAACTTCAAAGGCTGTATCAATTAAGGAACCAGATAAGCATAGATGTTCTGAGGATGACAGTAATGGTATTAGCGATTCTGGCATGGCGGCAACTGTATCACATATAAGAATCGCTCCGCGCACATTTTGCCATATACATGGTACCAATCCTTGTTTAGGGCCAAACTGCATAGCCATGGGTTTAGGACCATGTTCTGATCCATGTGCTCCCTCAAATTTGATTACTTTGAATCCTAATAGTGGTGAACAAAAAGTCCCTATCAAAGTGAGCACTGCTAATAATCCTCGGCGTGGAGTGTTTGAAATCGTAATTCGTAGAATCAATGGAGCACCACTGGCCAAAAACGAGTTAATGTTGGAATGGAGCCCACCACCAAGCCGTTCTTTTTGTAGCGCTACGTATCCATTAATATGCGGACTGCCTGGACCTTGTCGGCCACCGAAATGTAGAATTCCCGTATGCCGTCCATTAAAGCCAAGATGTTGCAAGAAGCCGCTTAGATGCAAGTATCCTTGTGGCCCAAAAACCTCTGGATGTGGACCTTGTAGCTTATGCGGTAGAGTAAATTGCCCTGGCTGTCCAGCAAAGCCATGCTGCCGCCCAAAGTCATGTTGCCGACCAAAGCCGTGCCGTCCAAGCCCCTGCCGACCATACTCCTGTCGACCATACCCCTGCCGACCGAGGCCCTGCCGACCAAGGCCCTGCCGACCAAACCCCTGTCGTGCTAATCCTTGCCGACCAAGTGCCTGCCGACCAAGTGCCTGCCGACCAAGTGCCTGTCGACCAAGTGCCTGCCGACCAAGTCCCTGTGGACCAAGTCCCTGTGGACCAAGTCCCTGCGGACCCAGTCCATGCGGACCACTTCCATGCGGAACAAGTCCCTGCGGACCAAGTCCCTGCGGACCAAGTCCCTGCCGACCAAGTCCCTGCCGACCAAGTCCCTGCCGAACAAGTCCCTGTCGACCAAGTCCCTGCCGACCGAGGTCCTGCTGTCCTCGCGTTAAACGTTGTAAACCATGCGGACCATGTAAGCCCTGCAAGCCTTGTCACCCTCCCTTTCCTTTTAAACCTAGCTGCACAGTTTGTTGCGTATCTAATCCACCATGCCCCAAGTCATCATGCAGTTCCTGTAAACCTTGTAAGCCTTGCAAACGTTGCAGGCCCCGAGCTTGCAAGTCATTAGGCCCATGTTTCCCTTATAGGCCCTGTATTCCCGACTTGACTTGTCCACTAAGTAAAACTAGTATAGTTTTTGCACCTAGTAAATGTAAGCCATGTAGCCCATGCGGTCCGTGTAGTCCTTACCCGTCTTGTTTTTCATGCTACCCTTGCATTACTTCTAAATCATGTTTGCCTTGCGTTCCTTCCACGTGTACGCTTTTTTGCTCTTCTAATAAACCATGCAATCCTTGCGACCCTTCTGAAACAAGCATTACTAGTAATAATCTTGTACCTTGCACGCCTTCTGCTCCCTGTGATCCTATTAAGCCTCAAAAGCGAAATAAATCTTGCGTACCTCGTATACCTTTTAAAAATTGTCCATTGCTCATTAAACCTTGTCGAGGATCATGTTGCAAGCGATGTAAACCTTGTAGATTATGCAAGCTTAGTAAGCCTGGGTCGTCTTGTAATACATACAAACGTTTTAGGCCTTGCGTGTTAATTAAACCATGTAAGCCCAATAAGTCTTGCTACAAACCTTTAAAATCTTGTAATCCTTGCGTGCTTTGTATGCCTGGCTCGAGTCTAGAATCTCGTGAAGAACCACAATGCTCAACTTCATCCTGTTCAACTTTCTGCTCTCCGGATGCCTGCTCTCCCCCAGTAGGGTAGGAAGTAATAGCAAAGGCCCTCGAATTATTTTAATTATCGGCATAAAACGCACGGTACGGAATTAAGCACCTTTTATCGATCATTTAACAGTGCTGACTGTCAATAGCGAAGGATAGGCGATTGAGTCACAACATTGTATTTTATTGTGTCACCGTACAAAAAAAAACTGAAACGAACTGATGTACAGCCAAGGGTATAAAAATACATATACAAATTTAGACCTTAACGCTCCAAATATAAAAAAAAAATTGTATATATATTTCTGCCCTTGACTGTACACGTTCACTGATTTGAAAGGTGGAATTACAGGGTTTAAATAAACAAACATGTTAGAATATGAATTATAGTTACATTGAAATAGATAAGGTAATATTATATAGAGGTAAACCATTATACGATTATGAAGAAATTTTCTGGTATTTATTTTATAACTTCTAATAATATTACTATCTAGAATGGAATTATTTAACATTTAATGAGTGAATTGATTTATTGTCGAATTTCGTATTTCATAAAAGTGTAGAAGAGTACTGTATATAATTATGAAACAGTTTGAATGTTCCCGAAAAGTTATTGAACTCTTGTAATTCTAAAGAATTTTCCTGCAAATTATCTTACTTTTAGAATATTTAATTCAGAGTAAGAACATAATTATATCTATAGAACTTTTTTAAGGATATTAATTGCTATTTCAAGATCTCACCCAATCTGTTGATTGCTGATTTGCTTAAAGTTCTTTGAAGCGCTTACCCCATGCCAATACCAAAGGCGACATGTTGCAAAGTATAAACATTCGTTTTAGATCCAAGATACTGAAATGACAGCCGGGTTGCCTTTAAATATTGTCGTATCGAATTGAAATTCTAGTATAAAATTAGATAGATGGGGCGATACATTGAGCAACGTAACTGTCATTTGAATAAGTATAAGGATCATAATAACAGAGTTCCATTGCGGGTATTAGAATAATATTATAAAATATGATTCTGACCAGACCACCACATACGACCGAGTACGACCATGAACATGTAAAAATAGTATAATCGGACAAATTTACTAAGATTTTATTAGGTTATCATTATGAAGGTGCGGTTAGGTTATACTATAGGAACGCCTAATGAAGAATTTGAACAACCACCGAATTATATTAGCGTCATAAACAAGAAATAAACCATCTCTCAGTAACTATTTATTTGTTTCATTTACAGTACGCTTACGTATACCTACCAAAATCGTACATCTACCCCATCATTAAGATTGTGTCCCTCCCATGTGTCTTACTTTCCAGCACTTTTCTATTGTATGCGCAAGTTATAAAACAATAGAAATTTTGTTTGGCCACAAATACGCTCTCGGTTAACACTATACCAGTAATTGGAGTTCGAGGCCAACGAAATTACGACAGATGCGTCATTGTCAAATCTGTCAAAGTCTCTTATGTCATTGTCAAATAAAATTTTCAGGTTTCCACAACCTTTTTGTTATTTAATTAATTTATTTAAAATAATTCCTCATAAAAACATTATATACCTCTGTAATGTTTATACGCCTTTTTGTTTAATATGGCTGTCACAACGAGGATTTTCTTAAAAACACGTAAATACCTAAAAACTTTTTTTTTCTCTTAACTAACATTGATATGACAAAATTTTCACTTGGCTGTAATCATGAGTAGATCCAGAAAATATGATTTTGTATCATTGTGTTGTATAACATTTCACCCAGTATATTTCATTTGGAATTAAATTTTTTGATGATAGGGTGTATAGCGAAGCTAAACATGGCTGAACCAAGTGGGTCACCTTGTTAACAACCTACGGAAGAAAACAAAACGTTAGATCTCTATGATAATTTAAATGGAGAACTATAGCACTGCCAAAGAAATTTGTAGGTCAAAGGAATTTTACGAATACGAAATGTAAACGTAAAGCACGCTACAATATATTATTCTGCAATTTTCTAAACGTATGCAGAAATAGGGTTTTAATTTATGTGTAGTTAAATTGCTGTACCAAATGTTATTAACACCTGAGGTGATACCAGCGCAATACCAACATTGTTACTAATAATTGCGGATAATTAAGTTTTTATTAAAATATATATATTTACGTGAAAATAAGTAAATAATATTGTTTCTATTAATTAAAGAATTAAAATTACCAATAAATAAGATATCTCCACGTCTGTTTTTAGAAAATAAGGATTTACTATTGTATGAACATTTCATTGTTGTGGCAATATTTTCGTAAATTCTTTGGCCTCGAACTCCAATTAGTGGTTTACGTAGCCGATCCCGTGATTTTTCCGCTTTGTAGCGAAAATGGAACTCCCACAGAGTTCCCCGCACTTTGACCATTTGACAGCTCAGTATAAGCAATCAATTTCGAACTTTGCGTGTTTCTAAATTGGTTTAGTTTTGTTTTTTATATGACGGCAAATATGTTGCCAATACCCATTAAAAAAGCATACTTACGGGTCGGGTATAATTTTTCATAGAAAATACTGTAAGCACGCTGATTTCAAAGTGAGGGTCTTGAAATCAGCCCGTTTGCTGTATTTTATACTAAAAATGACACTTTACCCGTAATATTTGACCGTGAGTGTAGTTGCGCATTCGTTTTGTAACAGTGAAACAGTAAAATGTGTAAAAAATGTACACCCTTTTTGAATAAAAAAAAAAACCTGATCTTCGGTTGGTCGACGTATGTACATCAACAAATCGTCAAAAAGTACTTAAAAAAAAATCGTATCTGATTTTTTTCATTATTCGTTTATTTCCGCATTAAACTAATAAAAATACACCTCGTATGATGCATTAACTCCAAAGTCGATAAATTGTTACTAATATTACAATAAAGTACCTAAGTATTCGTTAGTTCAAAAAAATCGTATCTGAACTAATTATAGTCACTACTTTGAAAAAAAATCTGATTTTTTTCCTGTATTATGGGTACTTATTTAGTACTTGGTTAAATACAATTCATATATTCAAAAACATATGGTGACTTGTCACAAACAATAGGCAGCAATCGTCGAAGAAAAGTCTTCAAGTAAGATGACTTCTTCAAGTAATCTTTAATGATATGTTTTCTTCTTGCATTATTGATTTTCTGGTAAACCATGTGCCAGATAAGTCTATACCATCTATGGCATCTATTTTCTACAGTGATGGTCACAGATGTGGTGATGGTTGTACAGCCAAATATAGAAATGTAATTCTGTCAAATACGCTACAGGAATTCTGGTAAGGTAACTATTGTACTGTTTATCAAAAATATCTTATTATTCTTATTAACAAACCCCGGATGACGGGAGCAAAAATGCGTTTGTCACTAGTGCTTAGTTAAATATCGACTATTCTATCGACATCCATATGAACAATTTTTTTATTTGAAATTTATAGACTATGCTAATTATGTTTCCCTAGTAGTTCCACTTCTTTTCCAGATATCAAAAATATATAAGATTTTTAATATGAATTCACCAATTTTTTTTGTCAACACATTATAATATTTTTTGTGAATAATTTCGCCTTGAGGATGTAAAAGTAATCTTAACAAGTGCACTTTGAAATTCTGAACGACATTCAAGCTGCTTTTTAGGCTTTAATTTCGGTTTTGTAACTGTCCTATGGTACTAGGTATTGTTGACATATTATTGTTTATCAATTTTAGATCGCAATGCCTCTGATTACGTACGGTTGCATAAATTACTGTTGATCAATTCATTTCTAATTCATAAAATGTTGGTATGGGTGTCGATAGAATAATCGATAATTAACTAAGCACTAGTGAAAAACGCATTTTTGCTCCCGTCATCCGGGGTTTGCTTATTAAGGGCCACACACAGATGGAATGTGACACTGTGCATTATCATATATAGAAAAGTAAGTATAGAGAAAAAAAACAGACAATTTCATGTGCCTATAGATTTCCTAAAAGTAATAACAGAGGCATCTTTGACTAAGACGTACTATGTAAAATATTTACAAAGGAGCTTTTTAAAAAAACTATGTCACACTTAAGCTCTATACTTCTATTAGACCTGGAAAGAGAGGAGGTGACCCATGTGTGGTAGAGTAGATTCGAGGGCTTTAAAGTATACACCTCATAGGCCGATTAATTTAAACTTTGCTTTGGCGACATCTGGACTGTTTCTACCTCAAATATTCCATGATTGTTCAGAAGGTCAAGCGATTCCTCAGCTAAATTCTGGACCCGTCCCTATCAAAAAAGGAAATCTCTAAAGCCGATTTTACCAAAACACTTTCATGCGATTTATGCGTCGTTGGACTAAAAGTAAATATAGCGATATATAAAAATGTCCACTTGCTTAAATTCGGGCGTATATAATTTTGACGAAGTATAAAAATGTTCACCTGTATATTAGACCAAATATAAACATGTTGCGACACTAGACTAAAAGTAAATATGGCAATGTATAAAAATGTCCACTTGCATAAGTTCGGGCGTATATAATTTTGAAGAAGTATAAAAATGTCCACCTGTATATGATTGTTGGTGGTGATGAATTTGATCCGTATATGTATTATTATAATCCTGGACCTATAGTAAAGAAAGTAGTCATTTTTATATTCAGACTTGATTAGACTTAGACATTTGTACACTTTGAAAGTAGTCATTTTTATATTTCGACTTGATAAGACATAAACATTTTTATAATTTGATAGTAGTCATTTTTATATTCCGACTTGATAAGACTTAAGCATTCTAAAGTATTGGCTTTCTAACACTCGGACCAATTTTATTTTATATGTAGACATTTTTATACATCGCCATATTTACTTTTAGTCCAACGACGCATAAATCTTTCATGCAATAGGGATGATGACTGTAGTTAAAATAAATTATTTAACATTATGCACGATATAATACACAAAGAAATTATTACTAAGATGTAGATTGCAGTAATTTTTGTACAGAACTTCTATTTAATAAATTGAAAAGAACTTAAAAGAGTAGGTCATTTGGCAGTACTCACCGTGACGTCACTTTTGAGTATTTCATATAAAATTCCATAGTGGTGATCGTTTTGACAGTTCGAAAAAAGATGCTGATTTGACTTGCCAGTCATCATGTCTATTTAAGATAGTTTATTGTTTGTATAATTAGTGGAGAAAAAATAATTTGAAGCAATCTTTTTTTAAGGAGATACGTTGTTATTTAAGTTCGGCTATTGTTACTCAAAGAGAGTACATACCTAGTTAATTTAATAAACATAAGATATTTCGTTTCATTTTGTACCATAAAATTTAAAGCAAAATTGTCGTATCTTAACAACTTTCAGTCAATACTAAAACGAAAATCTTGTATGTTAAGAATAACTGTAAAGGACCATGGGCAACTTAGTATGGAGCTTGGACCCAGAACCAACAGAGCTGAGAGTTAGGTCATTAAATACGTCTATAAATATACTTCATTTTGTTCTATGGGCACCAAGTTGTATTACATTGCAGAACCGAGATATTCATATTTTAGTCAGTGGTTATAAGATCTACAAAAATGGGTTTCTCTTAGTGATTGACTACCGATCAATAGGATAATAATATAAAAGCGATACAAAATAATAAGTACTTAAACTAGAGAGAGATAACAGGCGGTCTTATCGCTAAAAAGCGATCTCTTTCAGACAACCTTTAAGTAGCGAAAAAAGTTATAATGACATAACAGAACCGAGCGTTTGAGAAATACAGAAATGTGTAAAAATGCCATATTTTTGGATTATTATTAATCGGCAGGTGACATAGATATTTAAGTATCAATGATACATTACAAGCATAACACTTGAAAATATTGCACACAGTATCATAAACGATACTTCTAAAATGTCATAAAAGCAAAAAAACGTCACTTCAGTTTTGACTTTGTCATTATGTCATAAGGTATAAAATAAATCTGGGTAAAGCAAAAAGTTACTTCATTTTAGAACTGTACTCATTGATACCATATGCACCTATTTAATCAGAAGTAAAATATGAATATCTCGGTTCTGCAATGGAATTCGACTTTATGCCCATATAATTAACCCATTCAATGCCGAAGACGCGAATTCGCGTCCTATGTATGCGTAAACGTGATGCCGAGGACGCAAATTCGCGTCCTCGAGTTATTTCTTTTTTTTTGCTAGAAATCAACTGTACTTAAAAGCTGATACCAAAATGTTATTTTATCTACACAAATATCGTTAAGTGCTCTAAATGCGTTCAGAAACAATAGACAATGACCAGCATTACCCACCATCAGAACTTGGCACATACATAAAGTTAACATTATATACGATTTTTCCGGAGGTTATGAGTTTTAAATTTGGAACAGCTGTCAGATTCAAGTGGGTGTCTATTCTGGTATCTATAGATATTCAGCCAGTCATAGACACAATAAGTTAATTCAGTATGTTTTTTAGTTACAATCGGACGATATTTTCATATCGAGTGACACAAGATTAGGAACATCACTCGATTGTCTATGATTAAAAAAAAATTACAGAGATTCAAATCGTTGCCATTCCGAGCAGCTGTCTTTTGTTTGTTGGCTTACTACTACAAGTGAACAATTGTGAAAAAAATTGAATACTTTGTGATAATACTAATAATTACTTGATAATGAGTGGCAGTGGCTCGGATAACGATATGAGCACTCCGCCGGACATATTCAATGCAGCTATGACCGCAACTAAGAACCTGTTACCGCAAAAGTAGAGAGCCAAGTATGAGAAAGCTTTGTTTCTGAACGCATCTTAGAGCACTTATGATATGTGTGTAGATAAAGTAGTGTATGCAACTATACGTAATCAGGCATTACAACACTCGTGTGATGCTATTATGAAACTCACCTTCGGTTCGTTTCATAAACCCACACTCGAGTTGTAATGCCCCTCATTACGTACGGTTGCATAAACTACTATTATTTATGGAGGATAATATTATACCGTCGCTG